>SJYC01034864.1:0-20053 GCA_006408675.1 Madoqua kirkii
GCAGCACGCCAAGCCTCTCTGTCCATCACCAACTCCTGGAGTTCACTCAAACTCAGGTCCATTGAGTCAGTGATGCCATCCAGCCATCTCATTCTCTGTTGTCCCTTTTCTTTCTGCCCCAATCCCTCCCAGCATCAGTCTTTTCCAATGAGTCAACCCTTCGCATGAGATGGCCAGAGTACAGGAGTTTCAGCTTTAGCGTCATTCCTTCCAAAGAACACCCAGGGCTAATTTTCTTTAGAATGGACTGGTTATATCTCCTTACAGTCCAAGGGACTCTCAGGAGTCTTCTCCAACACTACAGATCAAAAGCATCAATTCTTGGGCTTTCAGCCTTCCTCACAGTCCAACTCTCACATCCATACATGACCACAGGAAAAACCATAGCCTTGACTAGATGGACCTTACATTCTACCAATTTTTGAAAGCTCCTTTCAGTTTCAAGTTCCTATGATTTTAATATTCTTCCTTCCTTTCTTATGCAATTCAATTTTCTTTTTTGAGAATTTTGAATAAGGTAGGCTATCTTTATCACAGAGTCTGCTGTAAGAGTTTATTGTGAACAATTCCACAATGTTTAAATGTGATGCCTTTTATTAATGTATACTTTTATGTACAATTTAAAGTTGCATTGATATTATTTTTCCTGAAAAGGAAGTTAGAATTTTAAAGTGCACAAGATTTATAAAAGTACTATGTTTCATAATGGATCTTAGTAAACATAACTTAGCCAGTTTTTTTTTGTACTAACACTCATACTGAGGATAAGTAGCAACTATGGAAATAAAAAGTACCATCAAGAAATCAAAAAATGATTTTAGAAATAGCTACAGAATTTTATGAAACAGCTCCTTGTGTCTATGGACTCCTGTGTATTTCAGAATACAGGACCTTGAGTTTGAAGATGATGACAAAAAATCTCTGACAATCTGGTTAAAGAAATTGGCAGAGCCAACCAAGTGATGGAATTACCTTAGCACAAAAAACACAAGTGTTGAGATTCTAACAATCCTATAATTGGCTCATATCCAGACTGTGATTCATTTTACTTGTTACTGGTAGTGTTTCCATAATTTTTTTACCCTCAGAGATATACGCCAGACCTTAATTTTTTGACCAGGTAAATTAAGCATCAAACTCAGCAAAGAGAGAATCACAAAGAAAAACCACTGACCTCTAAAGCTACAACCTTTGACCATTCTCTGCAGCACAGAGGTAAAAAAAATAGAAGGCTGACTGAAAACGGTAAAACCACTGTGCATTTACCATGCTCTTTCTTTCCAACACAGTACAATCTGATGAACGGTGGAAGATGGGTTTTTGCAAACTCTGGAATGGTATTGTGACTTTCTTTTAATGAGTTTCTCAGCAACTCTTATACTTTCAAACCTGCTGATGTTATGACTATTTGTTTTATTTGGAGCAAACTTGAATTAATCCTTGTTAGGAAATTGAGAGTGAAGCTCTCTTCTTTCCATTTTTCCCAGTGATTTATTTATATTTATATTTTCTTTTTAGTTTCTCTTCTAAAGTATAAAATATACAGTAAAGAACATTGTATTCTCATTTTTAATGTAGAGCTCCATAAATTTGTCATTTTGATGTTATGACAAAACATGGTCCACTGGTGAAGAGACTGGCAAACCCTTCAGTATTCTTGCCTTGAGAACCCCATGAACAATATGGAAAGGCAAAAAGATGTGACACTGAAAGACCCAGAATAGTAGGTGCCCAATACTGGACAAGGGTGGAGAAATAACTCTAGAAACAAATAAGAGATGGAGCCAAAGTGAAAATAGCACTCAGCTGTGGATGTGACTGGTGATGGAAGTAAAGGCAGATGCTGTAAAGAACAATATTGCATAGGAACCTGGAATGTTTGGTTCATGAATCATGGTAAATTGAAAGTGGTCAAACGGGAGATGGCAAGAGCAAACATCGACATTTAAGGAATCAGCAGACTAAAATGAACTAGAATAGGTGAATTATAATTCAGATGACCATTATACCTAATACTGTGAGCAAGAATCCCTTAGAAGAAATGGGGTAGCCCTTACAGTAAACAAAAGAGTAAAAAAATGCAGAACTTGGGTACATTTTCAAAAATGACAGAATGATCTCTGTTCATTTCCAAGGCAAAACATTCAATTTCATGGTAATACAAGTCTATGCCTTGACCAGTAATGCTGAAGAAGCTGAAGTTGAATGGTTCTATGAAGACCTACAAGACCTTCTAGAACTAACACCCAAAAAAGATGCCCTTTTAATCATAGGGGACTGCAATGCAAAAATAGGAAGTCAGGAAACACCTGGAGTAAAGGCAAATTTGGCCTTGGAGTACAGAATGAAGCAGGGCAAAGACTAATAGAGTTTTGTCAAGAGAACACATTGATCATAGCAAACACCCTCTTCCAATAACACAAGAGAAGACTCTACACATGGACATCACCAGATGGTCAATATCAAAATCAGATTGTTTACAGAAGCTCTGTACAGTCAGCAAAAACAAGACTGGGAGCTGTCTGTGACTCAGATCATGGATTCCTTATTGCCAAATTCAGACTTAAATTGAAGAGAGTAGGGAAAACCATAGGCCATTCATGTAAGACCTAAATCAAATCCCTTAAAATTATACAGTGGAAGTGGCAAATAGATTCAAGGGATTAGATCTGATAGATAGAGTGCCTGAAGAACTATGGATGGAAATTTGTGACATTGTATAGAAGACAGTGGTCAAGATCATCCCCAAGAAAAAGAAATGAAAAAAGCCAAAATGATTGCCTGGAGAGGCCTTACAGATAGCTGAGAAAGGAGAAGTTAAAGGCAAGGAGAAAGGGAAAGATATTCATTTGAATTCAGAGTTCCAAAGAATAGCAACGAGAGATAAGAAAACCTTCCTCAGTGATCAATGCAAAGAAATAGAAGAAAACAATAGAGATCTCTTCAAGAAAATTAGAGATACCAAGAGAGTGTTTCATGCAAAGATGGGCTCAATAAAGGACAAGTGGTATGGACCTAACAGAAGCAGAAGATATTAAGAAGATGTGGCAAGAATACACAGAAGAACAATGCAAAAAAGATCTTCATGACCCAGAAAACCACAACAGTGTGATCACTCACCTAGAGCAAGACATCCTGGAATGTGAAGTCACGTGGGCTTTAGGAAGCATCACTACAAACAAAGCTAGTAGAGGTGACAGAATTCCAGTTGAGCTTTTTCAAATCCTGAAAGATGATGCTGTTGAAAGTGCAGCAGTCAATACGCCAGCAAATTTGGAAATCTCATCAGTGGCCACAGGACTGGAAAGATCAGTTTTCATTCCTATCACAAAAAAGGGCAATGCCAGAGAATGCTCACACTACTCCACAGTTGCATTTGCCTCACACGCTAGCAAAGTAATTCTCAGAATTCTCCAAGCCAGGCCTCAACAGTATGTGAACTGTGAACTTCCAGATGTTCAAGTTGGTTTTAGAAAAGGCAGAGAAACCACAGTTCAGATTGCCAACATTTGTAGGGTCATAGACAAAGCAAAGAAATTCTAGAAAAACATATACTTCTGCTTTATTTATTACACCAAAGGCCTTGACTTTGTAGACCACAACAAACTGTAGAAAATTCTTCAAGAGATAGGAATAGCAGACCACCTTACCTGCCTTCTCAGAAACCTGTATGCAAGTCAAGAAGCAACAGTTAGAACTGGACATGGAACAATAGACTGGTTCCAAATAGGGAAAGAAGTAAGTCAAGGCTGTACATTTTCACCCTGCTTATTTAACTTATATGTAGAGTACATCATGAGACATGCTGGGGCTGAATGAAACACAAGCTGGAATCAAGATTGCCGGGAGAAGCACCAATAACCTCAGATATGCGGATGACACCACCCTTACTGCAGAAAGTGAAGAAGAACTAAAGAGCCTCTTGATGAAATTGAAAGGCTGGCTTAAAACTCAACATTCAAAAAACTAAGATCATGGCATCTGGTCCCATCACTTCAAGGCAACTATGGGGAAACAGTGGAAACAGTGATGGATTTTATTTTGGGGTACCTCCAAAATCACTGCATATAGTGACTGCAGCCATGAAATTAAATGATACTTGCTCCTTGGAAGAAAAGCTATGACTAATTTAGACAACCTATTAAAAAGCAGAGACATTACTTTGCTGACAAAGGTCCGTCTAGTCAAAGCTATGGTTTTTCCAGTAGTCATGTATGGATGTGAGAGTTGGTCTATAAAGAAAGCTGAGCACTGAAGATAAAAATATTGACTTTTAGGACTCCATCACAGAGCATTAAACTCTAAGTGTAGGGTCCTTTGGAGCATAGGACCCTCTAGATTGCTCAGGCTGCAAACCACAAAGAGCCACAAAGTGGGTCATGGGTCTGGGCGTGTTAGGACTTCTGGTGGGACAGGAAGTAGTAGGTCCTCAAAGATGGTCTGCCCAGCTCCACGTGCTATAGGACATCACTGGGGTTGGCTGTGACCAATCCTCCATGTGAGAGGCATCCCATACTGTGCCTTTCAAACAGTGACTGATATAAAATGAGGCACCAAGACTTGATCTTGACCTAAAGGGCAGAGCAGAATGACATCAAGATAGTGGCTCCTTTCTTGTTTATGCTGGACTGTCTGCACACTGGGCTTCTCTTAGGATCTAACTGAGTGAGGGATGATGAAAAAAACCAAATGATGAGACTGAGATTAAACTACCCTGGTGTCCTGAATAATTGGAGCTTAAGACAGGGAAAACTGAATTAGAAAAATAGAGAAATGAGGCATTTCTAGAAGGTGAGGATTGTCAAGCAAATTCATCCCAGTTACTTTTGAGAGTCTGCCTGCCTCTAGAGTTTGCAGACTCCCAGAGTCAGAATTTCTAGGGCTTCATTTCTGGGTTTTTATCTGTCTTCAGACACTGCTGGTAAAGTACACCAGAATATATATAATCTTGTTACATAGATTTTTGTTAATTCCCTCTGGCCCCAGGCAGACTAGGGACACACCCAAAACCATATATAAAGTTAAGAGAGAACAGATAAATGAATATCTCTAGCATTAAACAGCTTTAAATGTTTGATTTTTAATTTAATTTTTCTTGAATAAGGAAAGGACAAACAAAGTCTATACCCAATTAAATTACCAGTAAAAGTAAAGTTTAACACAGTTAAAATACAAGTCAATGAAATTATCAATGATGTCATTTACATGTTCAACTTCAGTCTTCATAATGATTTATCTTTATTACTCAGGTATTTCCATATACTTTAGTAATTTGGATACTTAAATCTTGCAATATAATTCAGCCAGAATGAAAACAAATGCCAGGTTCTTGAAAGTTTCAAAGAAGTACAAATTTTTCTCTATCATTTTTTATAGACATTACTTTGAATTTTACAATTTATCATTATATGCATGAAAATAAATAAGTAGATAAAGTGCTGGCTTCCCTTGTGGCTCAGTGGTAAAGAATCTACCTGCCAAAGCGGGAGATGCAGGTTCAGTCTTTGTGTTGGGAAGATCCCCTGGAGAAGAGAATGGTAACCCACTCTAGTATTCTTACATGGAGAATCCAATGGACAGAAGAGCCTGGTGGGCTACAGTCCATGGGGTCCCAAAAGAGTCAGAACATAGTGACTAAAACCAATAACAAAAGATAAAATGCAAAGACTATTTCAGAAATAGGTGGATGCATTTATGTGTCTGACATAAATTGCTACACCTTGCTTTTTAAAGTGAGCTTCTATGAGTCCCAGCAAATCCTGATTTTTTTTGACACCTCCTTGTGTTTCCCTGATTGATAAATGGACAAAGAACTTGAACATGCTTTTCTCCAAAGAAGACCTGCATATCCCCAGTAGGTATATAAAAACATGCTCAGCTTCTCTGTATGTGTGCTAAGTTGCTTCAGTCGTGTCTAACCCTTTGTGACCCATTGGACTGTAGTCCGCCAAGCTCCTCTGTTCATGGGATTCTCCAGGCGAGAGTACTGGAGTGGGTTGCCATTTCCTCCTCCAGGGGATCTTCCCTCCTGAGGGTTGGAACCCTGCCTCTTGTGTCTCCAGCATTGGCAGTCAAATTCTTTACCACTAGCACCGTCTGGGAAGCCCATGATGCAATGGACATGAACTTGGGCAAACTTCAGTAGATAGTGAGGGACAGGGAGGCCTGGCGTGCTATAGCTCATGGGGTCACAGAGAGTCAGACACGAATGGGTGACTCAACAACAGCAACGTTTCTCTCATCTCCACCCCGACTCCGCCTTCCATACTGCACTTTGTTAGGGCTTTTCAACTGATCTCACAACAGATCGGAATTTGTCCACGTTTCTATTTCTCATCCTCCTCCTCTCTCCCTTTATGATGTATTCTCTCATGTTTTTGGATGGTGAACAAAAGAGATAATGATTTGTTCTGCCATCAGTCTTTCCTATTGATGGATTTGATATGAACTAAAGGGATAACTTCCTGGACGATCTGACAGGATCCTGTGACATTCTCAAGAAAAGTGAAAATTGGATAAGGGAAATAGATGTGGGTGAATTAATAAAATGATGGAATATGTTCATCCAGCTAAACCATCCCTATCCCACTTGCACGCATGAGTCAGGTTAAGGTGGTCTTTTTCTGTGGCTAAACTAGTCCATACATCCTGGGGGTGAAATAAACCATTAGTTACAGTTCTTACACATTCCCAGTCCTTCTCTCTGTCTCTCTTACACACACACACATGTTGTAATGATAGTCAATGTTTCCTCGTACAATCACATGTAATCATGTGTAATCACAGGCAATATCAGGTTTTGCTTTTTCTTTCTTGTTACTCATGTTTTTAACCTGTCGTGTGGTAGATGGTTATCTCATTTGACCAGCATTTGCAGGAAATGAGGAGGTCCATCTAAGTGCATTTTCTGGCAAGTTGAAGGTTATCCTTTATGAGGAAATCTATCTTAGGTCACCTGGTGTGGACAGAACCCTTGCTGACATTATCAAACACTGCCCTCACCCTGCAGACACCTGGGTGCACAGTGCCCCCTCCTCTCCGCATCCGTGATCCCTAAGCCCCCCATTAGCACCCTGGCACATGTGCCGGTCTCTGCAGGAGCGATTAGTGTGCCTGGGATGGTTTACTTCTTCATTGCATGAGTCCAGAAGAGTGGATTTTGAAAACTATCTTTGTGTCTTTATGCTCCCTGATCCCTGTGCTGTCTTACTTCATCTCGTATCTCCCTCCATTGTCTCTGACTTGCATACGTCCCATGCTCCAAAATTCCAAATCGCTGCATTTAGTCTCCTGCAGACTCAGAAACCTAAGGATCCAAATGTTAAAATTCCATTAAAGTTGATTCTGAAGTTACCTCAGAAGTAACACAGGACAAAGGTACAGACGTCAGTAGGGACTGTTTTAACCCTCATGTATGTTTGACACACCCTTTTTCTACTTTTATCATCTTCCTGTCAAAAGAGTCAGAGCAGCCACACCGTGAGTCAATAGCATGCACTGAGCTGGGACAGGCCCGTGTATTTTTAAGGGTCTGTTTGCTCCTCACTAAGGTGAATAGATTTGATGGAATGATCCCCAAATTCCAGTGTATGTGGAATGTCTCTAACTATAGCGAAATTGTGGCTCTGCATGTGAATATGAGTTTGAAGATGATTTTAGGAACTACCACAATGAAAACTTAAATGTGAAGTTAAAAATGAATTAAAGACCTGAGCATGAAAATAAGAACACTATTCATGGAGCTGTATATTATATGATATCTTGTCTCTATTGTAAATATGCTGAATCCCATTAATTGCATTCAGAATAAATATGATCCTATAAAAAATTCTTAAAACACTATATAATTTATTGTGTTTTCAAGCAATATATAGATTTTATATGTATATAACTATATATAAAGTGTATATATATATATATATATATGCAACTTTAGTTTGAAAAGTTGTGTCACATACATTAGTTAAATATTGACTAGTACATCTTAAAGATTTTTTTGTAGAATATTTCTAAAAAGGGCAGAGCAGAATGACATCAAGATAGTGGCTCCTTTCTTGTTTATGCTGGACTGTCTGCACACTGGGCTTCTCTTAGGATCTAACTGAGTGAGGGATGATGAAAAAAACCAAATGATGAGACTGAGATTAAACTACCCTGGTGTCCTGAATAATTGGAGCTTAAGACAGGGAAAACTGAATTAGAAAAATAGAGAAATGAGGCATTTCTAGAAGGTGAGGATTGTCAAGCAAATTCATCCCAGTTACTTTTGAGAGTCTGCCTGCCTCTAGAGTTTGCAGACTCCCAGAGTCAGAATTTCTAGGGCTTCATTTCTGGGTTTTTATCTGTCTTCAGACACTGCTGGTAAAGTACACCAGAATATATATAATCTTGTTACATAGATTTTTGTTAATTCCCTCTGGCCCCAGGCAGACTAGGGACACACCCAAAACCATATATAAAGTTAAGAGAGAACAGATAAATGAATATCTCTAGCATTAAACAGCTTTAAATGTTTGATTTTTAATTTAATTTTTCTTGAATAAGGAAAGGACAAACAAAGTCTATACCCAATTAAATTACCAGTAAAAGTAAAGTTTAACACAGTTAAAATACAAGTCAATGAAATTATCAATGATGTCATTTACATGTTCAACTTCAGTCTTCATAATGATTTATCTTTATTACTCAGGTATTTCCATATACTTTAGTAATTTGGATACTTAAATCTTGCAATATAATTCAGCCAGAATGAAAACAAATGCCAGGTTCTTGAAAGTTTCAAAGAAGTACAAATTTTTCTCTATCATTTTTTATAGACATTACTTTGAATTTTACAATTTATCATTATATGCATGAAAATAAATAAGTAGATAAAGTGCTGGCTTCCCTTGTGGCTCAGTGGTAAAGAATCTACCTGCCAAAGCGGGAGATGCAGGTTCAGTCTTTGTGTTGGGAAGATCCCCTGGAGAAGAGAATGGTAACCCACTCTAGTATTCTTACATGGAGAATCCAATGGACAGAAGAGCCTGGTGGGCTACAGTCCATGGGGTCCCAAAAGAGTCAGAACATAGTGACTAAAACCAATAACAAAAGATAAAATGCAAAGACTATTTCAGAAATAGGTGGATGCATTTATGTGTCTGACATAAATTGCTACACCTTGCTTTTTAAAGTGAGCTTCTATGAGTCCCAGCAAATCCTGATTTTTTTTGACACCTCCTTGTGTTTCCCTGATTGATAAATGGACAAAGAACTTGAACATGCTTTTCTCCAAAGAAGACCTGCATATCCCCAGTAGGTATATAAAAACATGCTCAGCTTCTCTGTATGTGTGCTAAGTTGCTTCAGTCGTGTCTAACCCTTTGTGACCCATTGGACTGTAGTCCGCCAAGCTCCTCTGTTCATGGGATTCTCCAGGCGAGAGTACTGGAGTGGGTTGCCATTTCCTCCTCCAGGGGATCTTCCCTCCTGAGGGTTGGAACCCTGCCTCTTGTGTCTCCAGCATTGGCAGTCAAATTCTTTACCACTAGCACCGTCTGGGAAGCCCATGATGCAATGGACATGAACTTGGGCAAACTTCAGGAGATAGTGAGGGACAGGGAGGCCTGGCGTGCTATAGCTCATGGGGTCACAGAGAGTCAGACACGAATGGGTGACTCAACAACAGCAACGTTTCTCTCATCTCCACCCCGACTCCGCCTTCCATACTGCACTTTGTTAGGGCTTTTCAACTGATCTCACAACAGATCGGAATTTGTCCACGTTTCTATTTCTCATCCTCCTCCTCTCTCCCTTTATGATGTATTCTCTCATGTTTTTGGATGGTGAACAAAAGAGATAATGATTTGTTCTGCCATCAGTCTTTCCTATTGATGGATTTGATATGAACTAAAGGGATAACTTCCTGGACGATCTGACAGGATCCTGTGACATTCTCAAGAAAAGTGAAAATTGGATAAGGGAAATAGATGTGGGTGAATTAATAAAATGATGGAATATGTTCATCCAGCTAAACCATCCCTATCCCACTTGCACGCATGAGTCAGGTTAAGGTGGTCTTTTTCTGTGGCTAAACTAGTCCATACATCCTGGGGGTGAAATAAACCATTAGTTACAGTTCTTACACATTCCCAGTCCTTCTCTCTGTCTCTCTTACACACACACACATGTTGTAATGATAGTCAATGTTTCCTCGTACAATCACATGTAATCATGTGTAATCACAGCAATATCAGGTTTTGCTTTTTCTTTCTTGTTACTCATGTTTTTAACCTGTCGTGTGGTAGATGGTTATCTCATTTGACCAGCATTTGCAGGAAATGAGGAGGTCCATCTAAGTGCATTTTCTGGCAAGTTGAAGGTTATCCTTTATGAGGAAATCTATCTTAGGTCACCTGGTGTGGACAGAACCCTTGCTGACATTATCAAACACTGCCCTCACCCTGCAGACACCTGGGTGCACAGTGCCCCCTCCTCTCCGCATCCGTGATCCCTAAGCCCCCCATTAGCACCCTGGCACATGTGCCGGTCTCTGCAGGAGCGATTAGTGTGCCTGGGATGGTTTACTTCTTCATTGCATGAGTCCAGAAGAGTGGATTTTGAAAACTATCTTTGTGTCTTTATGCTCCCTGATCCCTGTGCTGTCTTACTTCATCTCGTATCTCCCTCCATTGTCTCTGACTTGCATACGTCCCATGCTCCAAAATTCCAAATCGCTGCATTTAGTCTCCTGCAGACTCAGAAACCTAAGGATCCAAATGTTAAAATTCCATTAAAGTTGATTCTGAAGTTACCTCAGAAGTAACACAGGACAAAGGTACAGACGTCAGTAGGGACTGTTTTAACCCTCATGTATGTTTGACACACCCTTTTTCTACTTTTATCATCTTCCTGTCAAAAGAGTCAGAGCAGCCACACCGTGAGTCAATAGCATGCACTGAGCTGGGACAGGCCCGTGTATTTTTAAGGGTCTGTTTGCTCCTCACTAAGGTGAATAGATTTGATGGAATGATCCCCAAATTCCAGTGTATGTGGAATGTCTCTAACTATAGCGAAATTGTGGCTCTGCATGTGAATATGAGTTTGAAGATGATTTTAGGAACTACCACAATGAAAACTTAAATGTGAAGTTAAAAATGAATTAAAGACCTGAGCATGAAAATAAGAACACTATTCATGGAGCTGTATATTATATGATATCTTGTCTCTATTGTAAATATGCTGAATCCCATTAATTGCATTCAGAATAATATGATCCTATAAAAAATTCTTAAAACACTATATAATTTATTGTGTTTTCAAGCAATATATAGATTTTATATGTATATAACTATATATAAAGTGTATATATATATATATATATATGCAACTTTAGTTTGAAAAGTTGTGTCACATACATTAGTTAAATATTGACTAGTACATCTTAAAGATTTTTTTGTAGAATATTTCTAATGGAGAATTTAAGATATTTTAATCCATTATCAAATGGGTTATCAAATGTTAGATCCTATGGATTTTTTTCTTTGAAACAGTTTCTCTTTTTAGAAAGTTCATTTGGTTGGTCAATGTCACAAATTAAAGACAGTTCAGGTCATCTGTTAATGACAGTAAAAGTATCTATATTAGGCAGTTTTTCTGCTTTATTTATGACACACTTTTAGCTGCACCCTTTGTGATAATGTTTCAGTAATCATAAACTTTTATGCAGGAAAGACATTCTATGAGTTCAAGTGATGGTGAGAATGCTTTTAAGGATTTTATTTTCCAAAATATGAGGGGTCAGAAACTAGTGTTGTTATGCCATATCCACTGTAACAGAAAAACTCTGAAAACTTTCGGTGAGTTGGTCACCCACTCTGACTCAATTTACAAAGGAAAGTGACTCTAAAAAGCACTGAGAACAGGCAAGTGAAACCACTGCCACTTGGTTTTTATACCAGCCTTGTTGCAGCTAAATGATTTCCACATCAGGACCAGGAGAAACATTAAAATATATAGATTTTCTGCTTAGAAGTTTCCTGTAGGGGCTGCCTCCGAGTTGGCACCGATTGACAATGACCCAACAAGACACAATAAACAAAAAAAGCTATGAAGCCAAAATTATATTTTCCAGCTGGCTTGCCTTGCTCTCTATCGGCTGTAATTTTCGCTTGAACTTGACAGCTAATCATTGGTAAGCATATGCTGCTGGTGAGTCTTGATCTTGCAACAATGAAGTTTAAAGCCAGCTTGACAGTGATTGCATTTTAAGTGTCTGTCAGCTCAAGAATTCACAAATATCCAAATCAGTTTTGCTGGGATGTTGACCATAGGAAACCAAAGTACTGTGGAACATTAACTGCTTTCATGAACTCGGATCTGTCTGCTGAGTGTCTGTCGTGGAGCCAAAGCTTGCCGAGTGCTATGAAAGTAATGCAGGTGAAATGTGGGGGTATTCTCTCTTATTGTCTGTCAACTAGCAGTTGAATAAAGTATATGTACAGCTATAATGCAAACTGTAATGGGATGAGTACAATAAGAGCTGTGAAATCAGAGTTGCCGTTAGTCTTACAAATTTGCCTCATTTACAAGGTAACTTAGGTCAGGTCTCACCTCTTTCAGTTAGATTATTTCATATATTTGTAATCCAGTTAAATTGTCTCATCACACTCTTCATTGCCCCTGATATTCCTGTGAAGGGTGTTTTGAAATGTGCAAATGCATGAAAAACCTCCATCTCATATTTGCAACTCTAGTATTCAGATTTTTCTCATTTTAATTGAAAACGTGTCTTTGTGTTTGATGCTATTATGTTCTCTGGGGTTGTGCAGACTATGTCTGTTCATCTAATATTTGCTGATTCATCACATATTCCTTATCTATATTCCTGACTCTTCTCCAGGGAAGAGAAACAGACCTAGTTTAGCCACTGCTCCTGCTGTAATTGATTTCCAATGTTCTGTTGAAATTGTCTCCATTTTTGTAAATAATATTCATAACGTGCCTCAGATCAAGCAGAGTGTTACACAAGTCAGCTCTCCAGTGGCACTGGTCTGTTAAGACCTTCTCTTGATATGAAACAGGTTTCCATTGTTTTCTGTTGCAAGAGTTATCATTATTGCATGAGGTTTTTCTGGGTTTGGTCCCAGGTGCCTCTGTTCATTATATTTTCAAGTTGTATAATCCCTCTTGATCATCTTCACACATAAAGTAGTTTCTTATATATAAAATACATACCATGGTATTTGCAAGTACTTTTAATTTCCTTTCCCTACCACTTACCTGTAATATTTGAAATGACAGGCTGAGATTCTTTGACTTAATTCAGCATGAGTGGAGAACTGATTAAAAAAACAACAACAACAAAAGCCTTTGAGCAGAAGATGTTTGATGTGCAATGTGTGCAGTTGGAAGAGGTACCTGACGTGTATTATGCAAGATGAATGAGTTTCTTCTTTCAAAAGATGTTTATGGAGCAAAATGCAAAGTGCCAGACTCCATAGGAGTTAGTATAACAGGCCGAACGTCCCTTCTCTCATATGTTTCAATCCTAATGCAGAGATTCAGCAGATATACAGACTTTGAGAGTACAAGCACATAGTATGCCCTGTAGGAATACATTTTATGAAGAAAAGTAAGTAGCATGAATGGAGAGAGGTGGAGATGAGGGCATACCTAATAGAGGCTGGCCCCCACGGGCTCTAACAAGCTCAGCTGGGAGCAAGAACTGAAATAAAATGCACATAGGTTTAAGAAGAAAGAATATTTCCATTTAAGGGAACACCAAGTACAAAGCTTCTCAGAAAATCAGACTGATAAATAGCATAGAGGCTGATGTAGCCCATAAGCCACATGGAGCCCACAGAAGGACATGTTTCAGATTCTTGTTCCTCTCTCATCACACTGGATAATAATCATACTAGATATAAAGCTTAAACAGAATGGTCATTTATGATCTACTAAGCTTAGAATAAGGGCTTCCCTGATGGCTCAGGTTGTAAGAATTTACCTGTAATGCAGGAGACACAAGTTTGATCGCTGTGCTGGGAAGATCCCCTGGAGAAAGGAAAGGCTACCCACTGCAGTATTCTTACCTGGGGAATTCCATGGATAGAGGTGCCTGGTGGGCTACAGTCCATGGGGTCACAAAGAGTCAGATACAACTGAGTAACTAACACTTGCAAGCTTAGAATGAAGAAGAAAGAACTGATTCATATTTTCTTAATGGTAGGGAAGGAGTAATGTCAATTTGTAAAGTAGACAATGAGGTAAAGAACTGTACCCTCTTCTCTTAAGACATGAATTAAAAGGAAGAAACACCAGACCATCTTGTTCTATTAAAATAAGCAAGGTATTAATATTCTACCATAATCGTGTTAGAACCACTTTAGAACAAGACTTAAGTGTGGATTACCAAAGGGCAGCCCACAGAAAAATCCATACTTTTAAAAACAGTTGGTTGAATATTTTGGTATCATTTTAAGTAATAGTGAAGTCAGGCACACGGTTCATTGGATAGGGGGCTGAGCCCTGAGATGACCCAAGCCACCACCTTGAACGCTATCTTTGGCTAAAGGGAAAGATAGAAAAGTATGTGAGTGGGAGGCCAGTTATGGGAGGTGACCAGGAAAATCTCTGTCAACCAGGGCAGATTTCTTATGCAGATTTAAGTCAGTGCTTTTTTTTTTTAAATTTTATTTTTACTTTATTCTACTTTACGATACTGTATTGGTTTTGCCATACATTGCTTTTGCCAAGGTCAGACCTTCTTTTGAGTCAGTCATCCTTCCCTTCCTGAGATAAGGAGGCAGATAACTTTTGAAGTTTTATAAATGTCAAGGTCCCTTGCAAACGGGTAACTTCTATTGTTTTCAAAGCTTCTCCTGTGTCTGCAGTTTCTCAAAATACCAACTAAAAAACATATCCTTATGCCAAAGAGGCATATTTTGGGATCATGTCCTCTGCTACCCCTCATTACTAAGAATGGGTGACTATTTGCAAATAAAACATCCTGAAGCTTGATTTGACAATATATTTGATGGATATGTTATATGTCCTGCCTGGATCTAGGACAAGTAAATGTAAATAATGGATGTACATTTTTAAGAAAACTTCAAGACATTTCTAATTATTAGTGAATGAGTGTTCAAAAATTGAAGACCAGCTTATCTGCATTATAAATTGAGAAATAATTGGTGCATAATTATTACAAAAGAAGGAGGGAAAGAAGGGACAGGGTTCAGGACATACTACCACCAAAATGGCCCTTTGGCACTGTGAATGACTTAAAAATATCATGAGAAAATGGTAGGAGCAAGACAGTCACTATAACCACTCCCCAGTTCTTCACCAAAGCATGCCTTAGAACTTGCCTGTGAAAGGGGCCCTCCATGTACCAGGAGCAGAGAAGACAGTCACCAGACAGATAAGAGGATTCAGGATGGGGGGAAATCTATGCAAACAAACCTTCCCCTCCCAGTTCCTTCTCCACCATTGATTCCACCAGCTCAAACCTCTTTGTCTTGTGAAGTGAAAGTGAAGTCGCTCAGTCCTGTCCCACTCTTGGTGACCCCACGGACTGCAGCCTACCAGGCTCCTCTATCCATAGGATTTTCCAGGCAATAGTGCTGGAGTGGATTGCCACTTTCTTCTCCGGGGGTCTTCCCAACCAAGGGCTCAAACCTGGGTCTCCCACATTGTCTTGTAAACTCATCACAAATTTATTTTTTCATATAAAATGTAGAAAAGCTTCCGGTTCTGGTCACCTCGGTCTTCATTCTCTTGAGAAGGCTCTCACATATGTGTAAAAGGTCAGTGCAGTCTGAGTGTTTTTCTCTTATTGATCTGTCTTTGTCAGTTCAATTTTCAAACCCAGACAAGGACGCTCAGAGGGTTGAGGAAAACTTTTTCCTTCCCTTCAGAAGGAAGGGAGGGAGGAAATAAATTAAATTTAAAAAAAGAAATAGAGAAAGAGAGGGAGGGGAGGAGCAATGGAGAGAAGGACAAGGAAAAAGAGAAACTAATGACTTGTGATGCAACTGTTCTCTAGAAGTTTAGTAGATTAATCAGTTTGCATGGCTGGATTTGGCCTGGGAAGCAGGTGGTGGAAGGAAGGGGGTGGCGTAAAGCCCTTCTTCTGTGGCCTCCAATGCCCTGCAGAGACCTGTGCGTGGCGACCATGTGACAGGAGGCAAGATGCAGGCCTGTGTGCTTCTCTCACATCCACCTGCTTCCAGGTCTGCTGTCTGTAATAAAAGCGGGACACACATCCTGGGTGTGACAAGGGGAAGAGGGAGGGACGTGGGCATCGAACTGTGGATGCTGGAACGTGGCTTTCTTAAAACAGACATGCAGTAAAGCTTAGGGGCCAATGCTTCAAAGCAAGCCTGTGTTTAGTAGACAAGTGTGCACACAGAATGTGTGTGCACGTGTACCAGCATCACAGATGTGAGCACACCTGTAAGGAGGAAGAATACACACAGAAGTCTCTCCCTTGGTTAGTCTTGTTGTTTTCACTTGATTTTTATTTCATATTGGAAAATAGTTGATCATGTTGTATTAGTTTCAGGTGTACAGCAGTGATTCAGTTAAATATATATATATATATATTCTTTCTCAAATAATTTCCCCTTTAGATTATTAAAGAATACTGAGTAGAGTCCCTGTGCTTTATAGTGGATCCTTTTTGGTTATCTAGCATTTTATTTTGGGGGACCCAAAAATCACTGCAGATGATGATTGCAGCCATGAAATTAAAAGACGCTTACTCCTTGGAAGGAAAGATATGACCAACCTAGACAACATTTTAAAAAGCAGAGATATTACTTTGCCAACAAAGGTCTGTCTAGTCAAGCCTATGGTTTTACCTTGGTCATGTATGGATGTGAGAGCTGGGCTGTGAAGAAAGCTGAGTGCTGAAGAATTGATGCTTTTGAACTGTGGTGCTGGAGAAGACTCTTGCAAGTCCCTTGGACTGCAAGGAGATCCAACCAGTCCATCCTAAAGGAGACCAGTCCTGGGTGTTCATTGGAAGGACTGATGCTGAGCCTGAAACTCTAATACTTTGGCCACCTCATACGAAAAGTTGACTCATTGGAAAAGACTTTGATGCTGGGAGGGATTGGGGGCAGGAGGAGAAGGGGACGACAGAGGATGAGATGGTTGGATGGCATCACTGACTTGATGCACATGAGTTTGGGTGAACTCCGGGAGTTGGTGATGGACATGGAGGTCTGGCGTGCTGCTATTCATGGAGTCGCAAAGAATTGGACACAACTGGCGACTAAACTGAATATTTTACATATAGTAGTTTGTGTATGTTAATGGTGCAAATTTATTTTGTATTATGTATGTGTGTTAAGACCATTATTTATTTTTGTTCAATTGCTCAGCCAATGTCAACTCTTTGCAACACCATGGACTGTAACTCACGAGGCTCCTGTGTTCATGGAATTCTCCAGGCAAGAATACCGGAGTAGGTTGCCATGCCCTCCTCCAGGGCATCTTCCTGACTCAGGGATTGAACCCCTGTCTCCTGCATCTCCTGCCTTGGCAGACGAATACTGCTGAGCCACCTGGGAAGCCCAGATAGCAGTATGCTGGTGCTGCTGTTGCTAAGTCACTTCAGTTGTGTTCAGGCTCCCCTTTCCCTGGGATTCTCCAGGCAAGAACACTGGAGTGGGTTGCCATTTCCTTCTCCAATGCATGAAAGTGAAAAGTGAAAGTGAAGTCGTCCAGTCGTTTCCGACTCTTAGTGACCCCATGGACTGCAGCCCACTAGCCTCCTCCTTCCATGGGATTTTCTAGGCAAGATTACTGGAGTTGGGTGCCATTGCCTTTTCCAGATACCAGTATACTTCATCCCAAATATCCTGTGCTGCTGATCAGCATGTTTTCTGCCCTGATTTTAGCTACTGGATTTTCATTCTCTTCCCTTCTGCCCACCCCGGTTTTATTTGTGGGTGGGGTGTGCTGCTGGGGCCCTGGGCTAGCACTGGGTTTTATGGATCTCTCCTGTGAGATATTGCTTTGTGGATCTGGGCAAGTGCTGTACTCACAGGCAAATGAGGGGGACCCAGTTACTGCGAGCCCACCTCATATGCGTCCTTGGAGGCTATAGTAAATCATGGCAGCGTGAAAGCTTTAAGAACTGTAAAGTTCTGTACAACTTCTAAGGTTTTATTAGCCATCCTTATAGATAGTCTTTAAATCTCAGAGGGCTACACTTCTTAGTTGTTCTGTCTACTGGCAGAGGTAATAAAACAAGCACTAAGCAGATCCTGAGTGTTTCTCTTCTGATGGCTAATAGGAAGAGTTTCCTGCTACTTTTCCTTGTGTAGATGAATTTATTCTATTCTCGATAATAATTTGCTTTTAGTGATTTAAAAGTGAAAGTCTCCTCTCTTCCCACTTGAAGAATGTGTGATCCCTTGAATAGATCCAAAGGGTCTTTTTCATCCCTGGAAAAATTAACTGTGTGATCTTAGGTCTTCACATTTTCTGGCTCTTGGTTTCTTTAGAGTTAAGATTAAGATGTAGGAATAAATAATTTCTGATTTCATTCCTGCTCTAAAATTATAAGATGCTGATAATTTTAACAACTATGTTAGTTTGCCAGAATAGGTTACTAACTACAACTTCAAAACAAAACAAAACAAAACAAAAACACTGTTGTCCAGCTGCTAAGTCCTATTGGACTCTTGGTGACCCCATGGACTGCAGCATGCCAGGCTTCCCTGTCCATCATCAGCTCCCAGAGTTTGCTCAAACTCATGTCCATCAAGTTGGTGATGACATCCAACCATCTCATCTTCTGTCGTCCCCTTCTCCTCCTGGCTTTAATCTTTCCCAGCATCAGGGTCTTTTCAAGTGAGTCAGTTCTTTGCATCAGGTGGCCAAAGGATTGGAGCTTCAGCTTCAGCATCAGTCCTTCCAGTGAATATTCAGGACCAATCTCCTTTAGGATGAACTGGTTGGATCTCCTTGCAGTCCAAGGGACTCTCAAGAGTCTTCTCCCACACCACAGTTCAGAAGCATCAGTTCTTCAGTGCTCAGCTTTCTTTATGGTCCAACTCTCACATCCATACATGACTACTGGAAAAATCATAGCTTTGACTATACAGACCTTTGTTGGCAAAACATTTGAGCCATTTTAAATTTGAGATTTTAGACATTCTTGGTTTAAGAATTATTTTTTTTAAGAACAGGGAAAAAGAATTCTGCCATCAGCTTTTTCTAAAGAAAAGTTCTCTCTTTTGTTCTCTTTTGTTTTTATATTTCTGAATGTGGAACTAATATAAATTATTAGTAGAACAATTAGTGTCAAAGTTGAAGTATTGCTGGAATTTGTATTTAAGTTAGATGGTTCTCCACATTTGTTATTTTAAGAAAGAGTTCAAAACCCCCACTGGCTTGTTAATTACAAATGAGGAGGGGCTATGATTGGTGTCCTGTGATTTTCTTTTATGTTTCTGCCAGCACTTAGATTACCTTGGCAAACCTCACAAACACAGTTCTTAGTTTATACCTTCACCTTCTTTGCAAGGACTTATTCTTAAGATGTCCCAGTGAAATAGGTCAGCCTTGCTATTCCTTGTCCATGGAAAAATATAATGCCTCTGTGACACATTTCTCCCAAGGTTCGGACTTGAAATGGAAATCAGAACCAACACACAGAACAAAAATGACTAATCTGGGCCCAGACTGGCAGCTGGAAACACCTGAGAGGACAAATAGGGTGACCCAGCCTTGGACCTGTTACAAAGCTTCTTTTACTTTGATGTTACAGCAGAGTGCTATCCGAGGATCAAAGGGTTATAACGAATATCATTGTGACAGATTTTTAAGAATGTTTTCTATTAAATCCACTTTGTTTTCTACAAATTGCTTTCATTCATTTTGATGAAGAAGAGAAAATTCAGTACATAAACTATTTCATAAGCAAGGTCACAAGAATAATAATAATTGTGCTAAATCTGTACCTATATAGATTTTTACTACTTTCTATTAGGAAGCAATAAGTCTGCATTATAAGTACAGTTTTAAAAAATAGGACCAAGATTTTAGATATCTATAA
>SJYC01034865.1:0-11158 GCA_006408675.1 Madoqua kirkii
TCAACTAAATATTACCTTTTTATCACTGGTATGTTAGGATTTACATAACATTTTAACATTTTTTTTCAACTTCAGCTATTTTTTTCTCTTCATTCTTATTAATCAAGCATTTTTACATGTTACAGTTAACTTTCAGTCACAAGGTACTTTATGATTTTTTTTAGTTGTATCACATGTCAACGTCACATATATATCTTTGATTTATAAAGATGTATATAATACACATAATAATATAATATGAAGATAACTTTATATTAAAGTTTAACACAAAACATCAGTCTTCTTCCATTCCACAGCACAGACACTGAAATCTAACTTACGTCTCTGCCACCGTTTATAGCACAGTTGTCATAAAACACCAAAGCAGGGGGAAAAGTCAAAACAATTCCCATGGCTCTGGAAATCAACCAAAAGAAGACCCATATTAAGAGACACTTATTTTTCAAAAATTAAACCAGAATTTGGGGTAAGAACGGGGGAAGTCAGAGACCCCTTCTCTCCCGTGTCTCGTTCTGAAAAGGACAAACGTAAACTTGCCAACCTTGAGGTCTGTGGCTTTATGTAATAAATTTTATTTGCGTTGGTTGTGTTTATGTAATAAACTCTATTTGGGTAAACCTTCAGGAGGTTGCGGTGTCCACGCTGAAGTCAATGCAGGTCCACTGCAGAAGTCAGTGCAGAAATAGAAGATTCTTGGCATAAGAGGAGTGTCGAGGGCAGCGCCAGGCTCTCGCTCATCTCTTGCTGGCTGGGCAACCGTATGCATGCCCTGGGGGCACCTCATAGCACCCAGAAGAGTGAAGCTGGGGAGACGGAGGCCTCGAATGTGCCTCCAGCCAAGAGACCGGCAGGCCGGAATAAGACTTACAGATGGAAGGTGTGTAACACAATCTCTGCCCAAATACCTGGCTGAGTTCTGCACACATTTGGATGATCCTTGTGGGTACTTAAAAGTAAATTTTAAAATATGACTGTGAAACAGAAATGATAGTGGCTGCACATATACCGAACTGAAATCCAGAATTGAAATCCAGATAGGTTACAACAGGAAACAAGCAAAGGCCCTCAAACTATAAAACAGAACCCTGAGATATTATTGTCCACTACATTAAAATGCAAGGTTTTAAACAAAAATCTTGCAACATGCAGAAAATTCAAACAGTCATATTATAAGAAAACAAAATCAATCAATAGACTTTTATTCTGGATGGGTCTAGATACTGAGTTTAGAAGAAAAGCCACAAAACTAGTATTATAAATATGTTAAAAGAATTATGCTGCTGCTAAGTCACTTCAGTCGTGTCCGACTCTGTGAGACCCCATAGATGGCAGCTCACCAGGCACCCCCGTTCCTGGGATTCTCCAGGCAAGAACACTGGAGTGGGTTGCCATTTCCTTCTCCAAAAAGAATTATAGTATCATATTAAAATAATTAAAGATATGACAATGAATCTATAAATATGGATTCTGGATAGAGACACATAAACTATTCAAAGGTACTAAATGGAAACCTAGAATTGAGAAAAATTAATTGATGTAGAAAAAATCATGACATGGATTCAATAGCACACTGGAGTGGAGCGAATAGACCAGTAAAATTGATTATAGCTCAATACAGATTAGATCAACATTTTAAATAAAATAAATAGCAGTAAACCTGGGTGGCTGAATTTTTCTCTTATCATATATATGACAATGAAAGGAAAAGTCACTCAGTCATGTCTGACTGTTTGCGATTCCATGGACCATACAGACCTTGCAATTTTCTAGACCAGAATACTGGAGTGGGTGACCTTTCCCTTCTCCAGGGGATCTTCCTAACCCAGGGATCGAACCCAGGTCTCCTGCATTGCAGGTAGATTCTTTATCAGCTGAGCCACAACTGAAGCCCAAGAACACTGGAGTGGGTAGCCTATCCCTTCTCCAGCAGATCTTCCCCACCCAGGAATCGAACCTACTGTTGCTACTGCTGCTAAGTCGCTTCAGTCGTGTCCTACTCTGTGCGACCCCATAGACAGCAGCCCATCAGGCTCCCCTTACCAGGGATTCTCCAGGCCAAGAATACTGGAGTGGGTTGCCATTTCCTTCTCCAATGTATGAAAGTGAAAAGTGAAAGTGAAGTCACTCAGTTGTGCCTGACTCTTAGCGACTCCATGGACTGCAGCCCACCAGGCTCCTCCGTCCATGGAATTTTCCAGGCAAGAGTACTGGGTCTCCTGCATTGTAGGCAGATTCTTTATCAGCTGAGCTATAAAATGCATATATATTTATTTACATAATACATGTGTGGGTATATATTGATGTGTATATATTAGTTTTAGGCTCACAACAAAACTGAGTGGGAAATACAGAGTTCTCATATATCCTCTGTCCCCTCATACAAGCACGGTCCCTCCCTCCATGAACATCCAACATTAAAGTGGTACATTTTAGTTATAACTGAAGAATCTGCACTGACACATCAGTATCAGTCAAGTCCACGGATGACATCAGGCTTCATCCTTAGTGTTGCACAGTCTGTGGGTCTGGACGCATGCGTAGTGGCATGTACCTGCCATTACAGTATCACACATCACTGTCCTAAACACTCCCTGAGCTCTGATTATTCATCCACCCACAGCCATACCACCCATAACCCCTGGCGCTCACTCATCTTTTTACTGTCTCCATAGTTTTGCCTTTTCCAAATGTCATACTCCAGAATGTCGTATGGTTAGAACCATACAGTATTAGCCTTTTCAGATTGTCTTTGTTCCCTTAGCAATGTGCATTTAAGATTGGTCCCCTTCTTTTCATGACTTGATATCTCATTTGTTCTTAGCACAGAGTAATATTCCATTGTCTGGATATACCACTTTCATGATATTTTTAACACTCATTATTTCTCTCACTTTTTTATTTAATTAAAAGTTTCAATTTATTTTTCTTTCAACTAAGAATCAGCAGCATGATAGAAATGGTATGAAGGAGCAGTGTGAGCTCAGATGCTCAGCGGTGCCCAACTTTTTGTGACCTCAGGGACTGCAGCCCTCCAGGCTCCTCTGTCCATAGGATTCTCCTGGCAAGAATACTGGAGTGAGTTGCCATCTCCTCCTCCAGTGGATCTTCCTGATCCAGAGACTGAACACGTGTCTCTACGTCTCCTGCATTCGCAGGTGGATTCTTTACCACTAGTGCGACCTGGGAAGCCCACGGAGAGGTAGCATTAACAGAGTCTTCCAAATGCTTCGGTGGCTTTGCACTCAGAAGTTATATTATGGCAATCTAAGTCAGATGTCTCAGGCAGCTGCAACACCTCATATCAACTCAACCGTTTTCTAAACACTCCCTTTTTCCCTCCAGACTGTGCCCGTGTATGAAGATACCCTAGCGGTCACTGCACTAGAAAGTTTGTTCACTGAAGAGGCGATGGATCAGTGGAGGCCTTGTTTTTTGTTTTCTGAAGCCAGTTGTAATATTCTCTCTTAGGTAAACCAGAGTAACAACCTCAGCAGATGCCATGCCTCCTTCATCAGTTCTAACCCATGTTTAACTTTCTCTGCCCTCACTTTGCCATCTCCCTGCACTGGGGAAGCCCTTGTAAATGAAATCAACTTGTCTCTTTCTATTAAATTAAACTCATTTTATTTCATAGAAGTAAGCTAGACATCTATAACATATATGTGTAAACTATAAATGAATATATATTATACACTTAAAAATATAGATTATATAACCATCTAAGTTTCTCTTTCCTTTTTTTCTTTCTTCCTCTGAAAGCAGCAAATATATTTTTATTAAAGGCCTAATTTCATTCGAGCCTCTTTCACACCTTTAATTCCTTCAAAACACTGATAAGATAGTAATAGTTCAGTTGCTCAGTCATGTCCGACTCTTTGCGACTCCATGAACCACAGCATGCCAGGCCTCCCTGTCCATCACCAACTCCTGGAGATAGTAATTACTGACAAATTAAATGCTGTTACTCCTTCAAGGGGGTTTCCTGGGTGGCTCAGTGGTAGAGAATTTGCCTGCCAATGCAGGAGAAGCAGGAGATATGAGTTCAATCCCTGGCTCTGGAAGATCCCCTGGAGGAGAAAATGGCAACCCACTCCAGTATTCCTGCCTGGGATATCCACAGACATAGGAGCCTGGTGGACTACAGTCCTCAGCATCACAAAGAGTTGGACACGACTAAGCACGCATGCAAACCTT
Source organism: Madoqua kirkii (assembly GCA_006408675.1). Classification (NCBI taxonomy): domain Eukaryota; kingdom Metazoa; phylum Chordata; class Mammalia; order Artiodactyla; family Bovidae; genus Madoqua; species Madoqua kirkii. Next base: position 4,195 of record SJYC01034865.1, read on the forward strand.
CCTTCACAGCCTCATTTATGGCACATATACCACAGTTGTCATATGCCAAATAGGTCAAATGAAGAAAGTTAAAGATGATGGAGTATTAGCCCATATCTAAATCATCTAACTTGCCAAATAACATGAAAACTCATTAACACAGGTGAATACATTTTGTTATTTTTTAAAAAAGATTATAGATATCTAAAATCTTGGTCCTATTTTTTAAAACTGTACTTATAATGCAGACTTATTGCTTCCTAATAGAAAGTAGTAAAAATCTATATAGGTACAGATTTAGCACAATTATTATTATTCTTGTGACCTTGCTTATGAAATAGTTTATGTACTGAATTTTCTCTTCTTCATCAAAATGAATGAAAGCAATTTGTAGAAAACAAAGTGGATTTAATAGAAAACATTCTTAAAAATCTGTCACAATGATATTCGTTATAACCCTTTGATCCTCGGATAGCACTCTGCTGTAACATCAAAGTAAAAGAAGCTTTGTAACAGGTCCAAGGCTGGGTCACCCTATTTGTCCTCTCAGGTGTTTCCAGCTGCCAGTCTGGGCCCAGATTAGTCATTTTTGTTCTGTGTGTTGGTTCTGATTTCCATTTCAAGTCCGAACCTTGGGAGAAATGTGTCACAGAGGCATTATATTTTTCCATGGACAAGGAATAGCAAGGCTGACCTATTTCACTGGGACATCTTAAGAATAAGTCCTTGCAAAGAAGGTGAAGGTATAAACTAAGAACTGTGTTTGTGAGGTTTGCCAAGGTAATCTAAGTGCTGGCAGAAACATAAAAGAAAATCACAGGACACCAATCATAGCCCCTCCTCATTTGTAATTAACAAGCCAGTGGGGGTTTTGAACTCTTTCTTAAAATAACAAATGTGGAGAACCATCTAACTTAAATACAAATTCCAGCAATACTTCAACTTTGACACTAATTGTTCTACTAATAATTTATATTAGTTCCACATTCAGAAATATAAAAACAAAAGAGAACAAAAGAGAGAACTTTTCTTTAGAAAAAGCTGATGGCAGAATTCTTTTTCCCTGTTCTTAAAAAAAATAATTCTTAAACCAAGAATGTCTAAAATCTCAAATTTAAAATGGCTCAAATGTTTTGCCAACAAAGGTCTGTATAGTCAAAGCTATGATTTTTCCAGTAGTCATGTATGGATGTGAGAGTTGGACCATAAAGAAAGCTGAGCACTGAAGAACTGATGCTTCTGAACTGTGGTGTGGGAGAAGACTCTTGAGAGTCCCTTGGACTGCAAGGAGATCCAACCAGTTCATCCTAAAGGAGATTGGTCCTGAATATTCACTGGAAGGACTGATGCTGAAGCTGAAGCTCCAATCCTTTGGCCACCTGATGCAAAGAACTGACTCACTTGAAAAGACCCTGATGCTGGGAAAGATTAAAGCCAGGAGGAGAAGGGGACGACAGAAGATGAGATGGTTGGATGTCATCACCAACTTGATGGACATGAGTTTGAGCAAACTCTGGGAGCTGATGATGGACAGGGAAGCCTGGCATGCTGCAGTCCATGGGGCACCAAGAGTCCAATAGGACTTAGCAGCTGGACAACAGTGTTTTTGTTTTGTTTTGTTTTGTTTTGAAGTTGTAGTTAGTAACCTATTCTGGCAAACTAACATAGTTGTTAAAATTATCAGCATCTTATAATTTTAGAGCAGGAATGAAATCAGAAATTATTTATTCCTACATCTTAATCTTAACTCTAAAGAAACCAAGAGCCAGAAAATGTGAAGACCTAAGATCACACAGTTAATTTTTCCAGGGATGAAAAAGACCCTTTGGATCTATTCAAGGGATCACACATTCTTCAAGTGGGAAGAGAGGAGACTTTCACTTTTAAATCACTAAAAGCAAATTATTATCGAGAATAGAATAAATTCATCTACACAAGGAAAAGTAGCAGGAAACTCTTCCTATTAGCCATCAGAAGAGAAACACTCAGGATCTGCTTAGTGCTTGTTTTATTACCTCTGCCAGTAGACAGAACAACTAAGAAGTGTAGCCCTCTGAGATTTAAAGACTATCTATAAGGATGGCTAATAAAACCTTAGAAGTTGTACAGAACTTTACAGTTCTTAAAGCTTTCACGCTGCCATGATTTACTATAGCCTCCAAGGACGCATATGAGGTGGGCTCGCAGTAACTGGGTCCCCCTCATTTGCCTGTGAGTACAGCACTTGCCCAGATCCACAAAGCAATATCTCACAGGAGAGATCCATAAAACCCAGTGCTAGCCCAGGGCCCCAGCAGCACACCCCACCCACAAATAAAACCGGGGTGGGCAGAAGGGAAGAGAATGAAAATCCAGTAGCTAAAATCAGGGCAGAAAACATGCTGATCAGCAGCACAGGATATTTGGGATGAAGTATACTGGTATCTGGAAAAGGCAATGGCACCCAACTCCAGTAATCTTGCCTAGAAAATCCCATGGAAGGAGGAGGCTAGTGGGCTGCAGTCCATGGGGTCACTAAGAGTCGGATTTGGCAGGCAAATTCTCTACCACTGAGCCACCCAGGAAACCCCCTTGAAGGAGTAACAGCATTTAATTTGTCAGTAATTACTATCTCCAGGAGTTGGTGATGGACAGGGAGGCCTGGCATGCTGTGGTTCATGGAGTCGCAAAGAGTCGGACATGACTGAGCAACTGAACTATTACTATCTTATCAGTGTTTTGAAGGAATTAAAGGTGTGAAAGAGGCTCGAATGAAATTAGGCCTTTAATAAAAATATATTTGCTGCTTTCAGAGGAAGAAAGAAAAAAAGGAAAGAGAAACTTAGATGGTTATATAATCTATATTTTTAAGTGTATAATATATATTCATTTATAGTTTACACATATATGTTATAGATGTCTAGCTTACTTCTATGAAATAAAATGAGTTTAATTTAATAGAAAGAGACAAGTTGATTTCATTTACAAGGGCTTCCCCAGTGCAGGGAGATGGCAAAGTGAGGGCAGAGAAAGTTAAACATGGGTTAGAACTGATGAAGGAGGCATGGCATCTGCTGAGGTTGTTACTCTGGTTTACCTAAGAGAGAATATTACAACTGGCTTCAGAAAACAAAAAACAAGGCCTCCACTGATCCATCGCCTCTTCAGTGAACAAACTTTCTAGTGCAGTGACCGCTAGGGTATCTTCATACACGGGCACAGTCTGGAGGGAAAAAGGGAGTGTTTAGAAAACGGTTGAGTTGATATGAGGTGTTGCAGCTGCCTGAGACATCTGACTTAGATTGCCATAATATAACTTCTGAGTGCAAAGCCACCGAAGCATTTGGAAGACTCTGTTAATGCTACCTCTCCGTGGGCTTCCCAGGTCGCACTAGTGGTAAAGAATCCACCTGCCAATGCAGGAGACGTAGAGACACGTGTTCAGTCTCTGGATCAGGAAGATCCACTGGAGGAGGAGATGGCAACTCACTCCAGTATTCTTGCCAGGAGAATCCTATGGACAGAGGAGCCTGGAGGGCTGCAGTCCCTGAGGTCACAAAAAGTTGGGCACCGCTGAGCATCTGAGCTCACACTGCTCCTTCATACCATTTCTATCATGCTGCTGATTCTTAGTTGAAAGAAAAATAAATTGAAACTTTTAATTAAATAAAAAAGTGAGAGAAATAATGAGTGTTAAAAATATCATGAAAGTGGTATATCAGACAATGGAATATTACTCTGTGCTAAGAACAAATGAGATATCAAGTCATGAAAAGAAGGGGACCAATCTTAAATGCACATTGCTAAGGGAACAAAGACAATCTGAAAAGGCTAATACTGTATGGTTCTAACCATACGACATTCTGGAGTATGACATTTGGAAAAGGCAAAACTATGGAGACAGTAAAAAGATGAGTGAGCGCCAGGGGTTATGGGTGGTATGGCTGTGGGTGGATGAATAATCAGAGCTCAGGGAGTGTTTAGGACAGTGATGTGTGATACTGTAATGGCAGGTACATGCCACTACGCATGCGTCCAGACCCACAGACTGTGCAACACTAAGGATGAAGCCTGATGTCATCCGTGGACTTGACTGATACTGATGTGTCAGTGCAGATTCTTCAGTTATAACTAAAATGTACCACTTTAATGTTGGATGTTCATGGAGGGAGGGACCGTGCTTGTATGAGGGGACAGAGGATATATGAGAACTCTGTATTTCCCACTCAGTTTTGTTGTGAGCCTAAAACTAATATATACACATCAATATATACCCACACATGTATTATGTAAATAAATATATATGCATTTTATAGCTCAGCTGATAAAGAATCTGCCTACAATGCAGGAGACCCAGTACTCTTGCCTGGAAAATTCCATGGACGGAGGAGCCTGGTGGGCTGCAGTCCATGGAGTCGCTAAGAGTCAGGCACAACTGAGTGACTTCACTTTCACTTTTCACTTTCATACATTGGAGAAGGAAATGGCAACCCACTCCAGTATTCTTGGCCTGGAGAATCCCTGGTAAGGGGAGCCTGATGGGCTGCTGTCTATGGGGTCGCACAGAGTAGGACACGACTGAAGCGACTTAGCAGCAGTAGCAACAGTAGGTTCGATTCCTGGGTGGGGAAGATCTGCTGGAGAAGGGATAGGCTACCCACTCCAGTGTTCTTGGGCTTCAGTTGTGGCTCAGCTGATAAAGAATCTACCTGCAATGCAGGAGACCTGGGTTCGATCCCTGGGTTAGGAAGATCCCCTGGAGAAGGGAAAGGTCACCCACTCCAGTATTCTGGTCTAGAAAATTGCAAGGTCTGTATGGTCCATGGAATCGCAAACAGTCAGACATGACTGAGTGACTTTTCCTTTCATTGTCATATATATGATAAGAGAAAAATTCAGCCACCCAGGTTTACTGCTATTTATTTTATTTAAAATGTTGATCTAATCTGTATTGAGCTATAATCAATTTTACTGGTCTATTCGCTCCACTCCAGTGTGCTATTGAATCCATGTCATGATTTTTTCTACATCAATTAATTTTTCTCAATTCTAGGTTTCCATTTAGTACCTTTGAATAGTTTATGTGTCTCTATCCAGAATCCATATTTATAGATTCATTGTCATATCTTTAATTATTTTAATATGATACTATAATTCTTTTTGGAGAAGGAAATGGCAACCCACTCCAGTGTTCTTGCCTGGAGAATCCCAGGAACGGGGGTGCCTGGTGAGCTGCCATCTATGGGGTCTCACAGAGTCGGACACGACTGAAGTGACTTAGCAGCAGCATAATTCTTTTAACATATTTATAATACTAGTTTTGTGGCTTTTCTTCTAAACTCAGTATCTAGACCCATCCAGAATAAAAGTCTATTGATTGATTTTGTTTTCTTATAATATGACTGTTTGAATTTTCTGCATGTTGCAAGATTTTTGTTTAAAACCTTGCATTTTAATGTAGTGGACAATAATATCTCAGGGTTCTGTTTTATAGTTTGAGGGCCTTTGCTTGTTTCCTGTTGTAACCTATCTGGATTTCAATTCTGGATTTCAGTTCGGTATATGTGCAGCCACTATCATTTCTGTTTCACAGTCATATTTTAAAATTTACTTTTAAGTACCCACAAGGATCATCCATAGACCCATCCAGAATAAAAGTCTATTGATTGATTTTGTTTTCTTATAATATGACTGTTTGAATTTTCTGCATGTTGCAAGATTTTTGTTTAAAACCTTGCATTTTAATGTAGTGGACAATAATATCTCAGGGTTCTGTTTTATAGTTTGAGGGCCTTTGCTTGTTTCCTGTTGTAACCTATCTGGATTTCAATTCTGGATTTCAGTTCGGTATATGTGCAGCCACTATCATTTCTGTTTCACAGTCATATTTTAAAATTTACTTTTAAGTACCCACAAGGATCATCCAAATGTGTGCAGAACTCAGCCAGGTATTTGGGCAGAGATTGTGTTAACACCTTCCATCTGTAAGTCTTATTCCGGCCTGCCGGTCTCTTGGCTGGAGGCACATTCGAGGCCTCCGTCTCCCCAGCTTCACTCTTCTGGGTGCTATGAGGTGCCCCCAGGGCATGCATACGGTTGCCCAGCCAGCAAGAGATGAGCGAGAGCCTGGCGCTGCCCTCGACACTCCTCTTATGCCAAGAATCTTCTATTTCTGCACTGACTTCTGCAGTGGACCTGCATTGACTTCAGCGTGGACACCGCAACCTCCTGAAGGTTTACCCAAATAGAGTTTATTACATAAACACAACCAACGCAAATAAAATTTATTACATAAAGCCACAGACCTCAAGGTTGGCAAGTTTACGTTTGTCCTTTTCAGAACGAGACACGGGAGAGAAGGGGTCTCTGACTTCCCCCATTCTTACCCCAAATTCTGGTTTAATTTTTGAAAAATAAGTGTCTCTTAATATGGGTCTTCTTTTGGTTGATTTCCAGAGCCATGGGAATTGTTTTGACTTTTCCCCCTGCTTTGGTGTTTTATGACAACTGTGCTATAAACGGTGGCAGAGACGTAAGTTAGATTTCAGTGTCTGTGCTGTGGAATGGAAGAAGACTGATGTTTTGTGTTAAACTTTAATATAAAGTTATCTTCATATTATATTATTATGTGTATTATATACATCTTTATAAATCAAAGATATATATGTGACGTTGACATGTGATACAACTAAAAAAAATCATAAAGTACCTTGTGACTGAAAGTTAACTGTAACATGTAAAAATGCTTGATTAATAAGAATGAAGAGAAAAAAATAGCTGAAGTTGAAAAAAAATGTTAAAATGTTATGTAAATCCTAACATACCAGTGATAAAAAGGTAATATTTAGTTGACTTAAAGAACAAAGCTGTAAGAGGCACATCTTAAAGATATTAAGAATAAATTTTGGAAAACAAAATGATGTAAAAGAAAGTCAAGTGCAAATAAAAATTTAAATAAATATCCCCACCATTAGTCTGATAAGAATCAGACAAAGCTCACGATGGA
>SJYC01034868.1:0-11899 GCA_006408675.1 Madoqua kirkii
AGATATAGTAAAAGTCATCAGGTTCAGATGGTTTTATATAAAAATTTCACTTAAGCTTTTGAAAATAACCTTTGTGCATTATAAGTAATCAGACTAGTAAGCTTTATAGAAACAGAGTATAATGATGTGTTATGAAATAAGGTACCAGGGAAAGTGGGTTTTTAAAATTATTTATAATTAAAAAATATAATCCAAAAGTTAACATTTTGAAGTTAAACAGTTGCCATATTATTTCTTGAAATAGATGTAGAAAATGTATTTGGTAAAATGCAGGAGAGCCTGGTTCAATCCCTGGGTTGGGAAGATTCCCTGGAAAAGAGCATGGCTACCCACTCCAGTGTTCTTGCCTGGAGAATTCCACAGACAGGAGCCGGGTGGGCTACAGTCCATGGAACTGCAGAGTTGGACATGACTGAATGACTTTCACTTCACTTCACTTCAGTCAGGAATTTATCTATATGTATGTAGTAAAATGGTTACTTTAATTAATTAATTTGTTTACCCACCAAAAAATATAGAAAACAATAGTTAATTTTTAAAAATGTTTCCATTAAAGACAAAAATAAGACAAGGGTGCTTGATAGCACTATGAAGACCCACTCAAGACTGTACAGGAGAACCTAGCCAAAGCAATCACACACACACACACACACAGACACACACACACAAGCACACACACAAATTTGTGGGATATTTGGGATAACAGATTAAAGAAAGAAAACCTCTTTATTCTTAATTAGATTTTCTGTGTTTTAAAGTTTGAAATTTAAAATAAAGCATATAAATTTGCTTGGCATTTAGACAAATATCAAGAAAGAGAAATTTGGCAACTTTTCTATAAGCCATAAATGACCAAACTTATTTTAAAAAAGAAATTAATACTTCCAATGTACTATATTGATAAAAAATATAATAGTCATAGCATTAATTCTAAGAAAGTTATATAAATCTGTATGGAGAAAAACTGATGTAAGGTGATGAAGAGGATGATCTAATACATGATTATACCGCAGACTTTGTCATGAAGAACTTTATCCCCATCAAATATTTAACTTCAATGCAGTTTCAAGAAAAAGGGTTACAAGAGATATTTTGGAAAACTACTAGAAAAGAACTCCTTCCAATGTCTATAAGAAAAAAAATATGACCAAAATAATCTGAGACAGATATAAAGGAGTCAGGAAGGGGAATTTGCTTTAGACATCAAAGCACGAGCATGACAGTCTACTGAAATTAAACGGAGTGGAGCAGTAGATAATTCAGTGGAGCAAAACCAAGGTTCCAGAAATACACTCCAGCTTGTACTTGTCCTGTGTATATAGTGACAGTACCATGTCAGTTTCGTAGAACAATGTCTTATAAAGAGGCACAGAGTCATTATTATAATATCATCATGGTATCATGATGTTCGTACTATGTATGAAGCAGCTCTCTCAGACCTCTTATTAGGGCACTAACCCCGTGCAGAGGTCTTTGCCTTCGTGACCCATTATCTTCCAGAGGCCCCACCTCCAACACCATCACCTTGGGCTTAGTATTTCAGCCTATGGATTTTGGCAGGACCCAAGCATTTAGAGCATAGCAAACACTGTGTCAATTGCCCACTGTTAGAGTTTGTGAACTTCCTCTTGATTTCTATCAGAATAGGATGCTTCTAAACCCTGGGTTTACTCATCTCCTGTGATAATTGCTGGTGCCCCTGTGCCCTCCATATAAGTCTCTATTAATTGTGGAGTGTTGAGAGTGATTTTTCTAAGAATCACCTTGCTGGATGGACTAAGCTCCTGCTTCTTCCAGCCACAGAATTGCAGGTGTTTGATTGAAGTTTCTTCCATGCAAAAGTGACCCTAAACTTCTCAAGGAAAGTGCGGAAGGATTCTGCACAAATATCTGTCTTACCTGAGCCTCAGCCTCTCATGGATAGTATGAGAATAAAGATGTCTTTTCTGTATAAATCTTAAGGTAATTGTGGGGATCCAATTAAGTAATGAAGATAACAGTACTTTGAAATCCATCAGTTGGGTACAAATGTATTATGAGGCGCCAGTGTATATTTTTACATTTGGAATATATTACTTACATATAAGCTGTAATCCTCTGTCCAGTTCTAACTTTCTGCTTAAAAACTAGCAGGTTAGGCCTTACCAAAGTTAAAATAATTACATTCACAAGTGAAAACACTTTCCCCTGATGTTCAGTTTCTCACACTGGGCGCATTTACCCATCACTCCTACAAAAATTCTTTTGGCTTTCAGAATCATTTTTAAAAGCCGTAAAAGCTCTCACACAAATCATGCAAAACTCTTGTTCTGACAACATAAATGTCCCATGCATCAAAAAACACATTAAAATCACCCAAGCGGCTATGCAGATGTATCCAGCAGAGAAGACGTCTTTAAAGGGAAATTTTTCTGATAAGGAGCCCCCTCTGCAGTAAAGGGCATGGTGTCCTGACCCTCTGAGTTGGGTGAGTCCCACAGAGCAGGGCCGAAGCTGCTGGAAGGTTTGCATAATGACGGGAGCCAGGAAAGCCAGAGTCCAGGCCACGTGCGGGGACAGAAGAGGGCAAGTGTGGTATAACACTCATCCTGTTCTCACGCTATGGTGTGAAGATTTCCAGTTTAGGAAAATGATCACCCTTTCAACTGTACTTTTCAATTTTTTAAAATTTTGTATTGAATATAGCTAATTAACAGTGTTGAGATAGTTTTGGGTGGACATATGGCTGGATCCATTCTCCCCCAAACCCCCCTGCATCCAGGCTGCCACGCAACATTGAGCAGAGTTCCCTGTGCTGCACAGGAGATCCTTGTTGGTTATCCATTTAAATATAGCAGAATGTATATGTAAATCTCAGACTTCCTAAGTGTTCCTTCCCCACAGTCTCCCCCCACCCCCGGCACCTTGGCAACAATAAATTCATTCTCTAAGTCTTTGAGTCTATTCCTGTTTTGTAAATAGGTCCATTTGTATTAATATAATTTCTCTTTAAATTATGCATATGGTAGATGTCATATGATATTTCTCCTTCTCTGACTTCATTCAGTATGAAAATCTCTAGATCCATCCTTGTTGCTGCAAATGGCACCACTTTATTCTATTTTAGTTCTCTATATTCTTGATTTTCAAACTGAAACACTTTAACATTGGCTCAATGTAAATTTTTGGCAGTTTTTTTTTGTTTTTCCTGTATCCAAACAGAAACCTTGGAGACAGAAACTGTCATCCTAAACCCTCTTAATTTGTTGTGCAGATCTGACTGTACCCACACTTGGCTTTGTCACATATGCGCATGGTACTCATCTGTGTATAAGTCCATATATCCATGTATAAGTGAACAGATATCATGTTTCACCACAAAACCCAGATCAAGAAACACGTTGCCTCAATACCATTCAATGTTGTCCTTATTTTACAGCTTGGTGTTGTAAAGCATGTTTCAGTTGAAAATTAGAAACACAGTAAATTAAAACTTGAAGAAAATGACATAGAATACTTTGCTCTTAAGGAATTCAAAGAATACTAAATACTTTGATGGTATGACATATTTGTATGAGTAGAGGTAGGTGTGTGTGTGTGTGTGTGTGTGTATGTGTGTGTGTGTGTGTGTCTGTCTGTCTGTCTGTGTACTCAGTCAAATTTCCAGCTCTTTGCAATTGCATGAACTGTAGCCCACCAGGTTCCTCTGTCCGAGGAATTTTCCAGGCAGCAATACTGCAGTGGGTTGCCGTTTCCTAATCCAGGGGATGGGTTAGCAATATGTGCAAACAGATTAACAGTGGAAAACATTATCAGTATTTCCTTACAAATATATTATCAGCTTACTGTTCAGATTCTCTTTGCTCGCTTTGAACCCTGTACTTTGTCTAACATCATGTGCTCTGCACTATATTTAGTTTGTTTAAGCACACTGGATTTTGTAGCACCTAATATGGAGTGTGGGCGGGGTAAATGGTTAACACATGAGACCCTAAGGGTTAGATATAAATTAAATTAAAAACGCAGTAGTTTATTAATTAACATGTCACACCTAGTGTGTTTCTTCGTTCCGTTTGCAAGTTTCTAGTCTATTGATTGTTACTAGAAAGCCTTTGCCAGTGTCTCTTTAAACTTCTGTCACATGAAAGAGTTCAGTGACATGGCCATTATTGTAATGTGATAACTGAATCGCATACAACATGTTTCGGGGTGAAACATTACAAATACACGTGTTTTGTTTGACTTCCTTTTCTCAAAGCTAACTGAAGTATCTCTGATCTGTTATACCAAAACATCTGTTCCAATATCCTGGCATTTATTTTAGGAAAGAGCCTCAGTGTGCATGTTAGGGAAAATAAACTTTCACTTGTATGATGGGACATAAGGAAATAAGTCATAAGTACTTTGTAATTGAACACATAAATGTTTCTATCACATTTACATCCCTTTTTAAAAGATATACTTTTTTGTGTAAGAATATACAGTAATGGAACTTATTCATGTCCTATCTGACTTTTGTGAACCCATGGACTGTAGCCCACCTGGCTCCTCTGTCCTCCACTATCTCCCAGAGTTTGCTCAAATTCATGTCCATTGAGTTGGTGATGCTTTCTAACCATCTCATCCTCCTCTGCCCCCTTCCCTTCTGCCTTTACTCTTTCCCAGCTCCAGTATTCTTGCCTGGGAAATCCCAGGGACAGAGGAGCCTAGGAGGCTACAGTCCTTGGGGTCGCAAGAATCTGGCACAACCCACCACCACCCAGTTGCCCACCTTCCCAGCATCAGGGTGTTTTCCAATGCCTCTGCTCTTCTTAAGGAGTTCAAAGAGTTAAAACAAATTTCTGCCTCAGAAGACAGAAATATTATAGAATGCTACTGTGCTTTCTCACATATTGTTAAATTCAGTTGGGTTCAGTTCAGTTGCTCAGTTTTGTCTGACTCTTTGTGACCCCATGAATTGCAGCACGCCAGGCCTCCCTGTCCATCACCAACTCCCGGAGTTCACTCAAACTCACATCCATCGAGCTGGTGATGCCATCCAGCCATCTCATCCTCTGTTATCCCCTTCGCCTCCTGCCTCCAATTCCTCCCAGCATCAGGGTCTTTTCAAATGAATCAGCTCTTTGCATGAGGTGGCCAAAGTACTGGAGTTTCAGCTTCAGCATCAGTGCTTCCAGTGAACACCCAAGACTGATCTCCTTTAGGATGGACTGGTTGGATCTTATTATTATTAAATTAGTCCTCCTATTAATGACTGCTATTGCTACCAGCTATGTTATTTAAATAATAACATGTATGTAAAGAAAAGCCAATAATACACAGTAATATAAATTTCAAATGAAGTCTTATTTTTCAAACTTTCAATTTAACAGCATGCATGCCTGCATGCAAAGTCACTTCAGTCGTGTCTGACTTTGTGTGACTGTGTGGATTGTAGCCCACCAGGCTCCTCCATCCATGGGATTCTCTAGGCAATACTACTGGAGTGGATTGCCATGTCCTGCTCTGAGGCAATTTAATGGCACATATAACTATTTATTATATATTAAACTATTAGGGTTATCTTGCATATTGTGAGATTATTATCCTTGTATCCATGCTCAGTCATTCAGTCATGTCTGACTCCATGGACTGTAGCCCATCAAGCTCCTCTGTCCATGGGATTATCTAGACAAGAATATTGGAGTGGCTGCAGTTTCCTCAGATCTTCCCAACCCAGGGACCGAACTCGAGTCTCCAATGTCTCCTGCATTGGCAGGTGAACTCTTTACCACTAAGCCATGTGGGAACCCAGCCTAAGATTATTAATATCATTTCATTTACTTGTGTTTTGTACCAAATTTTCTGAGGCTTGAAATGACGTAGTTTTCATCTGAGGAGTGTTCTGCTGGGTGCTCAGAGTGGCTACCAAGAAAGGACACATTCAGCCTAAATGAGGTGCCTGGTGTTTTTCAGACTTTCCCATTAGAATTAAAATGCCTACCACGTGTGCCTGAGGATCAAGTGTGTCTGTAGGTCCTGAAAATTTCCCTTTCTTTTTATGTGTCCAGACTCTAGAGAAAGTGAGCAAACTGTGCTTTTCAAATTAAAAAAAACAAAAAGCTCTCTAAATCTTGGAGATTTAGAGAATTAACATATTGTTTTAAAAAATCTGAGCTGGAAATAAAATCACATTTTCATTTGCTTTATTGAGATTTGTAAAAATAAAATTGGATTCAGACAATTGAAATTTGTTTTCTTTATCTGGGATTCCTGATGATAATAAGCTTTTACATTGGTAGAACACATTAATTTGCAAAGTACTGCATTTCAACAATAGCATCTTATCCCTTCTCCTAAGGACAACAGGGCAAATATTTAATATTCTAAGTGTGCAGGAAAATAAGGTTCAATGCAGTGCAGCGATGTGCGTGACATGGTTTGTAGTTACAGTTCGACTGTGCAAATAGTGAATGTGACTCTTTTCATCTTGTCTGGAGAAGGAAATGGCAACCCACTCCAGTATCCTTGCTGGGAGAACTCCATGGATGGAGGAGCTTGGTGTGCTATGGTCCATGGCGTTGCAAAGAATCAGACAAGAGAGAGTGACTAACACTTTGCTCTTATCAGTCAGTCAGTTCAGTCTCTCAGTCGTGTCCGACTCTTTGTGACCCCATGAACCGCAGCACACCAGGCCTCCTTGTCCGTCACTAACTCCTGGAATTTACTCAAACTCATGTCCATTAAGTCAGTGATGCCATCCAGCCATCTCATCCTCTGTCGTCCCCTTCTCCTCCTGCCCTCAATCTTTCCCAGCATCAGGGTCTTTTCAAATGAGTCAGCTCTTTGCATCAGGTGGCCAAAGTATTGGAGTTTCAGCCTCAACATCAGTCCTTCCAATGAACACCCAGGACTGACCTCCTCTAAGATGGACTGATCCCATCTCCTTGCATTCCTTGAGACTCTCAAGAGTCTTCTCCAGCACCACAGTTCAAAAGCATCAATTCTTCGGCACTCGGCTTTCTTTATAGTCCAACTCTCACATCTATACATGACTACTGAAAAAACCATAGCCTTGACTAGACGGACCTTTGTTGACAAAATAATGTCTCTGCTTTTTAAAACTGATGTTATCTTACTGTATTTTTGTGTTGTTTTAAACGCTTTTGTTGTTGTTATTTTTCCATTGCTAAGTTGTGTCCGACTCTTGTGACCTCATGGATTGCTGGAGTGGGTAGCCATTTCTTTCTCCAGGGAATTTTCCTGACCCAGGGATTGAACCTGTCTCCTGCATTGGCAGGCGAGTTCTTTGCCACTGAGCCACCTGAGAAGCCACCTGTCGTGTTAACTCAGTTTCTTTTGACAAATGCTCACTCTTTCATCTGCCTAAACAGACCTCTGAGTTGCAGGCAAGGGCCACATGGGATGAGGGTAAATCGTGAGCTCCTAGGAGTGGTGGGCAGGGCTCCTGGGTCCTCATGCCTTGCAAGGCCAGTGCCTCTACTCCTCTCACGTCCCATTTGGGCGTGTTGGAGAAGTTCACTTTGGACCTGTACTTTCTTGGATTCACTCACAAGACCCCTGCATTTGGCTGCTGCCCCGTGGCTTCCCTTCCCTTCTCCTCTGCCTCTGCCCAGGAGGGCTCTGGACTTTCTTCTCTGCCTCAGCTTCCCTTTGTCCTCCTGGGTTACTGTTTAATGAAAACCACTCTCAGATGTCTGAGATTTTCACATGACACAAAGAAAATTATCTGGAACCTAGAAGATCATTTTCCCTCTTAACAAACTCTGACTTTAGATTTCTCTTTAGAGTAACTGAAAGTTAAGCTTAGGAGTGTTTCCGAATTGAACAACAGAGTCAGTGTATGGTATTGAGTCACTTGGTGGGAAGCAATGGTATTCCTGATTGTAAATGAAATCCAAAAAAATGAGCTTAACAACATCAAATGATCATACACTGTTAACTTTTCAGAGAACACTTAACTAGCAAATGGCAAACCACAGAAATACCACCCTCACAAGCAAAATTTCTGATATTTCCTCTTGTGTTACATATTTTGTTTCGTTTTCTACATTGTGTGCCTTACAAAAAGCACCATAGATGGTTACAAATTCTTGCTTTCTAGAGCATGGCAACAGTGGGAGTGGGGTGGTTAAACACATCTCTCTCAAAATGCTAAGAAATTTTTCTTTATTTGTTTTAACAGTAGGTAAGTGTTTTAATCACTGCATGTTATATCCATCTGATGTAGGTAAGACCTCTATTTTTATAATCTGTCTTTAAATTTTCCCCAAGTATTTGCTGTGCTGTGCTTAGTCACTCACCTGTGTCTCAACTTTGTGACCCCATGGACTGTAGCCCACCAGGCTCCTCTGTCCATGCGGATACTCCAGGCAAGAATACTGGAGTGGGTTGCCATGCCCTCCTCCAGGAGATCTTCCCAGTCCAGGAATCAAACCCAGGTCTCCCACATTGCAGGCAGATTCTTTACTAATCTGAGCCATCAGGGAAGCCTATTCCCTAAGTATAGCTATAATGAATTGTTAACGCTTGTAGAATCCATCTGACTTCTGCATCCAGATAACCCTGGATTATGGGATAGAGGGAGATTTTCCAAGTCACCTGATTCTGATGCAGAATCATGAGCTGGTTGTTTCCACTGAATATGCAGTACCATGGATTTCTATCGATTAACATTAAGTGCCAGGAGTTTCTCCCATACACAGATACACAGTTTTGTTAGTAGCCAGTTTAGCTGTCATCTGAATTGACTCCAGGGGAAACAGAATGCTCTCAGCTAAGAAAAACTTGACTGTGATTTCACTAAGAAAAGCAATGAACACATATCTTTTGGGAATGACATTCATTTAAAAATGTCATCTTCCTGATATGATTGTGAATTTTCATCAGATAAGAACATCCATGCTAACAGATGTTAGCTCAGAGACAGAGCTAACTTTTTTTATTTTTAGAAAGAAACTGTGCTACCCAAAGAGAGATTTTTCCCTGGAGAATTAATACTAATTAGGCATTTACTAAAGACTAATTGATTGCCTAAGTCACTGCAATAAGCTCCCTGAAAAACAGAAGGCGTTCCAGGTAATCCTGGTATATCAGCCCATGAGTATGTTTAGTGCTCGGAACAGAGGAGCCTGGCAGGCCACGGTCCATGGGGTTGCAGGGTCGGACACAACTGAAGCACCTGAGCACACACTTGAGATTTATGGGGATGGAGGGAACTTGAAAGAATGCCTGAAATTTAGATTGCGTGATAATTCATAATGTCCTTGAACTTATTTCTGAAATATTATATGTACAAGATGCCAGGTGAAGAGCATACAGTGACTCATGAGTGAAAAACATGAAAATTTGATTTTTATTTTCATTATACATATTGCATGCTTCATTTATTTTAAAAATTTTGTTTACTTTCTGAATTAGTAACGTATTCACATGGTTGCAAACCTCAAAGGTGTGGTTGAATATTGAGTGAAAACCGTTCATCTCACTAGCAACTGCTATCCACCAAATTTTTTTCCTAAAGGTTACTAGCATTAGTGAAAATTTGGTGTGTTCTCATATAATTAACATGTTTATATAGAAATACATTCTCATATATAGTAAAATTATATACATGTATATGTAATTTTTACCTATTTAAAAATTAGAAGAAATAGTATCATGTTCTTTTGAATCATAGCATTTCAATTAGTTATTATTTTTTAAAATACTTGTTTATTTATTTGGTTGTGGCAGGTCCTAGTTGAAGCACACGGGATCTTTAGCTGTGTCCTCTTAGCTATGGTGTGCACATTCTTATGTGTGGCATGTAGGGTCTAGCTCCCTGACCAGTGTTGAAACCCAAACCCCCTGTACTGGGAGCACAGAGTGTTATCAGGGGAGTGCCAGGGAGGCCCCTCAATGAGTTACTCCTGGAGAACGTCCTTTTATCACATGAACTGCTCTCATTCTTCTTAGGAATTCTTGCCTGGAGAATCCCATGGACAAAGGAATGGGAAGAGCATAAAATCCCTTGGTATGATTGGCCTCTTGATAAACATCTTGGTTTCCAGTTTTCTGCTACTGCAGAATAGCTGTGCAGTGAATAGCACACTCTATCTCTGTATACACACACAGTATGTGTGTTTGTGTGTGTGTGTGTGTGTATCTTTTCTCCATACATTTGTAATCATACTTATACCACCGGGCAGTGTTTACATTCTTGCCTTTCTCTTTGCTGGTGGATAAAATTCAGTACCCACTTTGCATGTTGATTGTGAAGCTGCAACAGCATGGCATTTCTTATAAAAGTTCATAACTGTGAAGTACTTAATAAGTAGTATTAGTCATCATAATTAATATGCATGATGGAGAATTATTCAGCAAGTATGTTTACTTTTCTTGACAGTAGCACAGCCTGAAAATGTGTTAGAAGAATTAATTTAAAGCAGATTTTGAGAAATTTTCAGAACTTGAGTTTGTTCTAGTCTCACATGTATATTGAGTTCTACCCAAAGTTTTTCTAGATTACTGTTTAATTTGTGATCTTCTGTATTAAAGAGACCACCCTACTTATATCTTTATATGGTGGCATCATTCTCAAGGAATTTGAATCTGGAGGATTTTTTTTTCCCCTTGTTCTTGAGTGAATTAAGGATTTATCTACTTCATGTTTGATGCTAAATATTTAGATAAGTAGTTTCTGAATTTGGCCCTCACTTTTCTGAGATGTACAGGTAATTAAAATGGGAAATACTAAACAGATTTTTTTAAAACTAAAAATGCACTAAAGAAATTGTTTCTGACCCTTCACAGGACCACAGACTTAAAAGAATCTATTAAATCACCAATTTCCATTTTCAGTTTTATTTGATTGAGATGGCATAAGGTGAATATTTGCGTGAAGAGAAAATGTGCGGGGAAAATTAACTTGAAAAGATGACTAGTAAGAGCCTGTATTTTTCAGGTCCTCCTTAATATCATCTGAGAGAAAAAAATTATATCCTGAAACATACTGAAAACCGCTAGTATGGTTTAGTTGCTCAGTCATGACCTGCCAGACTCCTTTGTCCATGAGATTCTCCAGGCAAGAATTACTGGTGTGGATAGCCATTCCCTTCTCCAGAGGATCTTGCCAGCCCAGGGATCAAACCTGAGTCTTCTGCATTGCAGGCAGACTCTTTACCGTGTGAGCCACTAGGGAAGGCCTGAATATAAAAACAAATACAAATCAAGAAAAAAAACTTTAATGCAAAGAGAA
This sequence comes from Madoqua kirkii, assembly GCA_006408675.1. Classification (NCBI taxonomy): domain Eukaryota; kingdom Metazoa; phylum Chordata; class Mammalia; order Artiodactyla; family Bovidae; genus Madoqua; species Madoqua kirkii. The sequence continues at coordinate 11,219 of SJYC01034868.1, forward strand.
AGAGACAGCTCTCCTTTTTTTCCTTAGAGATTTTCTTTGAAAATCTGTAACTGTTGGTTCTTTCTCTGGCCCTTTGAGATGTAAATCTCAAAGCCTCTTCCCAGTTTTACTGTCCAGGACCCTTTTTCTCAAAAAAATAGTTTCTGTCTCTTTGAAATGTTCCCCATTTTGCAGTCTCTGTTGGCGGAAGAGGAGAGCTTCTGTAGGCACTGGGCTCCAACCTACAGCACTGCCTTTCCTCATAAAGATACGAAAAATTTATTTTTTCTGAAACCAATTAGCTAACAGATGGTCATCCTAATTGCCAGGGGAATTGAGGACGAACTGTGCGTGACAGATGAATGCTGTTCAAACTGGAAACTAGTTATTGTTTATCTTGAGAGCATGCATGTAATGGCCTGTATCTGATTGGTGGTATAAGAAGCTGATATTTCTTTGCTTCTTAGTCTCTTAGCAAACAGTCTGTGATGCATGTGACATTCTGGTTAAATGCTTATTCAATAATGCACTTGTTTTCTTTCTCATATACCTTTCTGGGAAGTATTTATGAGGTGGAAGGAAATTTTGTTTTTAATTATATTTCCTAGGCACTTGTCAGACCTACTAAGATTGTTAGAAATATTTTCAATAAATATCAGTTTTGAAGATACATACACACACACACACACACACACACACACA
>SJYC01034872.1:0-15178 GCA_006408675.1 Madoqua kirkii
ATAGAATGATGCAGTTAGGTGATATGCCCTAATATTTTTGTATACTGTGTGCTTTTCTTAGGAATTGTTTTGAAGTACTTTTATTTTGCACATCAGTTGATGAGTTTTGAAGTACATACAGTTCAGGATACCTAAATAGGAACATTGTCTTTTTCTTTAAAAAAATATTGATAAAAATATTTTATTTCTCATATTTAAAGCTTCTTTTTTACATGAAAGGTCATTAGAAAAATTAATTATTTGGTTATGATTATTGAACTATCTGGCTTTTTGGCATAGTGTTAATAAGTTAATAATATCTTGCCTGGAAAGGAGCCTGGTGGGCTACAATCCGTGGGGTTGTTAAGAGTTGGACACGACTGAGCGACTTCCCTTTCACTTTTCACTTTCATGCACTGGAGAAGGAAATGGTTTTAATATGAGATCCAATCAGTCCATCTTAAAGGAAATCAGTCCTGAATATTCACTGCAAGGACTGATGCTGAACTGAAGTTCCAATACTTTGGCCATCTTATGTGAAGAGCTGACTCATTGGAAAATACCGATTCTGGGAAAGTTTGAAAGCAGGAGGAGAAGGGGACAACAGAGGATGAGATGGTTGGATGGCATCACTGACTCAATGGACATGAGTTTGTAAAACCTCCAGGAGTTGGTGATGGACAGGGAAGCCTGGTGTACTTCAGACCATGGGATCTCAAAGAGTCGCACACAACCACAAATGAGCAACTCAACTGAACTGAACTGATGTTGATATTTTCATAAAATTTGAAAAACAATGTAGATGCATGAAAACATATTAATAAAATTATATGAAACAGAAAATAATAATAATAAAAAAAGAAGGAAATGGCAACCCACTCTAGTGTTCTTGCCTAGAGAATCCCAGGGACGGGGGAACCTTGTGGGCTGCTATCTATGGGGTCGCACAGAGTTGAGCACAACTGAAGTGACTTAACAGCAACAGCAGTAGCAACATCTTGTGTTAAATAAAAGGAACAACTAGAATTTAAAAATGTAGGGAACATAGACAAGCAAAAATAGAAACAATCTTACACAATTTCCCTATTCACACACACTGCCCTTTTGTTGTTTGGAAGTAAATCTCTGTAACCGTTTATTTACCCGGGTGTGTCACTCTCAGTGACTCTAAAAGGGTCACTATTGCTCATTACGTTTTCTCAGTGCAGCACATGCTGCCTTCTGTGTGAGGCAGTGTTATCCCTTAGAAGACGGGAGTGGCGTGCTGCATGGTTTCTCTGCTTTCGATTCCTCCTCTTTTCTTCTCTCTCCCCATCTTAGTCATTTCCGGACAAACAGAAGAGACTTAATTGCAGAAAGTAATTAGAAACTTTCAAGTTAATTCCATTTTTTTTGTAAGAATCTTCCACATGATGGAAGAGTTTGACAGTTACATCAGTTCAGTTCAGTTCAGTCACTCAGTCGTGTCTGACTCTCGGCGACCCCATGAATCGCAGCACGCCAGGCCTCCCTGTTCATCACCAACTCCCGGAGTTCACTCAGACTCATGTCCATCGAGTTGGTGATGCCATCCAGCCATCTCATCCTTCCCCTCCTGCCCCCAGTCACTCCCAGCATCACAGTCTTTTCCAATGAGTCAACACTTTGCACGAGGTGGCCAAAGTACTGGAGTTTCAGCTTCAGCATCATTCCTTACAAAGAAATCCCAGGGCTGATCTCCTTCAGAATGGACTGGTTGGATCTCCTTGCAGTCTAAGGGATTCTCAAGAGTCTTCTCCAACACCACAGTTCAAAAGCATCAATTCTTCAGCGCTCAGCTTTCTTCACAGTCCAAGTCTCACATCCACACATGACCACTGGAAAAACTATATCCTTGACTAGATAGACCTTAGTCAGCAAAGTAATGTCTCTGCTTTTCAATATGCTATCTAGGTTGATCATAACTTTCCTTCCAAGGAGTAAGTGTCTTTTAATAAGCTGACCTTTTTTTTTCTTTTAAGATGGATCTATGTTATTTATTCAAATGATTCATCTCTTCAATTCAGTGAGGAAAGTATACTAGCAATTTAAAGCAATCTTCAACAAGGAATAAAAGACTTCAGCATCTGTGAAGATGGAAACCAGAAGGGTTTATGACTAAAGAATTCTGTAGCCAGTCCCATGGCTCAGTATCATCCTCCTTTCTCACTGTTCAGATGAAAAATGAACATTAAGTAAAGTAAAAGTTTTTCTAATAAACCATACTGTTTTAAATCAAGGACATAGTTTTCTTTAACCATTCGACATTTATAGAAAATATCCTAGAAAATGCAGAGGGCATTTGGCGAGTTCTAGCCTGAATTCAAATGAAAAATTTTGTTTTGTTTAAGGCTTTCCCTGGTAGCTAGTGGTAAAGAATCTGCCTACCAGTGCAGGATTTGCAGTTCCATTCCCTGGGTCAGGAAGAGCCCTTGGAGGAGGAAATGACAACCCACTCCAGTCCTCTTATCTGGGGAATCCCATGGACAGGGGACCCTGATGGGCTACTGTCCATGAGGTTGCAGAGTCATGGACTGTAGCATGCCAGGCACCTCTGTCCATGGGATTCCCCAGGCAAGAGGACTGGAGTGGGTTGTCATTTCCTCCTCCAGGGGATCTTCCTGACCCAGGGACTGAACCCGGGTCTCCTGCTTTGTGGGGAGATTCTTTACTATTTGAGCCACTAGAGAAGCCCAGGACCGAAGGACCAAAGAGCAGCAACAGCCACAGGACATTTGTTCAGTTTAGCAATAGTCTTGTTTCTGGGTCACTGTTTCACACCTTCAGGCTCTCTAACGGTTCCAAGACCTGAAAGGAGTTAGAGACCACAGCCACGAAAGGAATCTTGTGTGGCTTGTGGAACAAATCTCTTGATGTCCTTTCTGATGGAAATAAGAGATAGAAGTTAACACTGAGAAAATAGAAATATGAAGTGTAAAGGCCAATTGGGAGTAAAATTTCTTTGCTTCCACCTGTGAATTATGTTTTGTTTACAATAATGCTTATAACAAATATCTTCTCACAAAGCTAGTTGCTTTTGCTCCCGCATGGATCTGTTCTTATGGACCCAGCCACTTCACAGGCATGGCTCGCTTTATAATACTTGAAGAATGTTCAAAGATTCATATTCTCTACTTTCACAAGGTCATTCTAAATGTTCCACTTCATGTCTTGAACTTTATTCATATGCACTAAAGTTTTCAACTGGCACTTTCTATACTAAAATTCCCGCTAATTACAGAGTCATTTTGTTTTTCCGACATTTGTAGAAAATTTACCTTGATGTTTTACATTAGGAATATGAACTTTGAAATGTCAGTCCTTCATTTTAAACATGGTTACAGTTTCCTGTAACCATGTGTGGAACTACATTCGTTTTTTCACAGTTGATTCCATTGTCATTATGGACATCAAATAACTTTTGGCAGAAACTCAGTCCCTACTGACTGAGTGCTGTTTGTCTGTGCATTTAATGATTCCAGACAACAGATTTCTCATGTCTTTGTTGGGTAATTTACCTGTCTCATTTCTTACAGTTGGCTTGGTATTTCTTGCTGTTATCATAGCCCTCCTAGGTGCTAAATCTCCTCTGAGTGCAGAAATGAAGTCAGCAAGATATTACCATTGCATAAAATAAGAATTAGTAAGCACAGTGTGAGAGACTATGGCTTTCACTGTAAGCAAAATGCATGGAATCATTATATTGTCTAATGAAATCATAGTTGAAATTTGGTGCTAAATATTTTAAATAGGCTTTTAAAACCCATAATGCAATCTGATAGTTCTTTGAGAAAATCTTTGATTCATTGTTGTAACCATTTAACATTCATGTAAAAACTTAAAAATTATATGATAATCTATTTTTCTACATTGATAGAACATATATGAAAATACAAAATTATGGCTAGGAAGAGCACGCATCCTCCTGATAATAACCATCTCCAAAGTGAGCGAAGAGATGGAGCCTCAGGTTTATCTGTTAAGATTTGATTTTTTAAAATCAGAGCAATAAAATAAAGTCTCTAAACAGAAATGTAAAAACTATGCAATTTTGAGGGAGAATAAATATTTCTTTGAGAATTCATCCAACTTCAGTTTTCATTTTGTAAAAATTTACTTTTATTGAACATATAAATACACTTAGAAGGAAGAGGAAAATACTAAAAAAAAAATACAATGAAAAAAATAAAACTATTTCTTTTACTCCTCCTCCTCACCTCCAAATTCAAAGGTCTTCCCTTTCAGCTATAATGATTCACACACACCCACATCACCACATATACACACACACACATACACACGTGTATGTATGTGCACATCTCAAACAGGATTTCAGTGTGATTTACCGATTTTTCAGCTTAGTACATTAATCATTTGACTTCTTGCAGTGGGAAGGATGGATTTAGCTCTCTTCTATCCTTCTCCCATCAACACAGGCCAATAAAAATACCCACATACACTTTCCTTCATCTCACACTTTTAACATTTTCCATTAATTTTTGCTAACAATAATACCATATTTTTTACTATTATGACTTTGTAAATATTATTCACAGGTGAGTTATGTAATGTGCTATGATTCATTTAATCTTATGAATTTTTTTGTTTATGTGGTATATAATTCTCTCATTTTTGTGTGTTTGTGTGTATATACAATCATATGATTTCTATGTATGTATCACTTTTTTACCCTTCCTAACAAATCTATTTGAAAAGTATCCCTCCTCCATTTATTTCAAATGCTTAGGTTTTCTCTCAGTTTGAATTTCACAGAGAAACCGGATGTCTGGATTCTTGGACAATTTCATTTCACTCTTGGATTGGATCAGCCGTTCTCCAAGTCTGCTTAATTTTTGCCATCCTTACATTTCCTTTCACTCACATCCTGTAGATTCCTCTTGCTGCCTGCCAGGGCTCTTTTAGGGTCTACATCCTGTATCTTACTCTTTCCTGGCTTTCTGGAGAGGTACTCCAGTAATTTCCCTAAAGTGGATATATGAGTGTGATTGTTCCAGAATGAGTGTGTATTATTTCTGTCATTTGATTGATCATTTATCCTGATGTAAAACTCTGGATTATAATTCATTTTTTTTCTCAGATTGAAATGTTTCCTCATTTTGTTTGTTTGTTATTCCTTTATAATATTGATGCCTTTTAAAATACCTATTGTTTTGAAAGCCCTGTGCTATTTTTTGATATATGCAGCTGTCTCAGTCAATACTAGATATTTATCTAATATAACTTCCATAAAGCTAGTTTATCCAGAAAGTGAAAGTGTTAGTCATTCAGTTGTGTCCAACTCTTTGTGACACCATGGACTGTAGCCCACCAGACTCTATCCATGGGATTCTCCAGGCAAAAATACTGGAGTGGGTTGCCATTCTCTTCTCCAGAGGATCTTCCCAACCTAGGAATGAAACCTGGGTCTGCCTCACTGCAGGCAGATTCTTTACCATCTAAGCCACCAAGGAAACCCTAGTTTATCCAGATAATATATAAATTTTGGCCATATAGACTTACTTGCCTATGACTTAATATACCATAGACATTAAATAGGGCTTCCTAGGTGACTCAGTGGTAAAGAATGTACCTGCAACGCAGGAGATACAGGTTCAAACTCTGGGTAAGGAAGATCTCCTGGAAAAAGAAATGGCAACCCATTCCAGTATTCTTGCCTGGGAAATCACATGGACAGAGGAGTCTGGCAGGCTACAGTCTGTGGAGTTGCAAAGAGTCAAACACGACTTAGTGACTAAAAAACAGACATTATGCAATGTTGAAAAAACTCACTGAAGCCAGACTTCTAGATATATATACAGAAAAAGGCAAATTGTATCTTTTTTTATAATCAAGAATGTACCAGTTGAAATATGTGAACTTTGTGTTTCTTAACCTCTCTGCACATTAGTAGACTATGTTTTAAATAGAGCAAATTGACAGAGCCTATTTTATGAGGTGATTGTTCAGATTAAGCCAGTTATCATGTTCATAATTCTTAGGACAGTGACTGCCATCTAAGCAATCAAAGGTGTTATATTCATTAGATAGATAAAGGGAAATAATTTTAAGCAAGTTAATAAAACTATAACAATGTTATTAGCGAGAAAGCCACTTTGCATTATGGCATATATTGAAATTTGATATGGGACAATTTAAAACTTCTGAATTGAGGTTTTTAAAACAGCTTTATTGAGATAGAATTCACATTATACAATTTACTCATTTAAAATGTACAATTTAAGGTGTGTGTGTGTGTGTGTTTTAGTACAGTCACTTGTAGGTACAACCATCACTGAATTAAATTTTAGAACATTTTATCACTTCAGCAAGAAACCCCTCACTCTAGATACCACTGCCTGCACACTTGTTATCCCAGCTGTAAGCAACTGCATATCAATTTTTTGTCTCCATAGATTTGTCTATTCTGGACACTTCATGGAAATGAAATTACATAATATGTGATTTTTATTGCTGGCTTCTTTTACGTAGCACAGTGTTTTTAAGGTTCAAACTTAAAATATACGTTTAGTTCAGTTCCTCAGTCATGTCTGACTCTTTGCGACCCCATGAATCACAGCACACCAGGCCTCCCTGTCCATCACCATCTCCTGGAGTTCACTCAGACTCACATCCATCAAGTCACTGATGCCATCCAGCCATCTCATCCTCTGTCATCCCCTTCTCCTCCTGCCCCCAATCCCTCCCAGCATCACAGTCTTTTCCAATGAGTCAGCTCTTCACATGAGGTGGCCAAAGTACTGGAGTTTCAGTTTCAGCATCATTCCTTCCAAAGAAATCCCAGGGCTGATCTCCGTCAGAATGGACTGGTTGGATCTCCTTGCAGTCCAAGGGACTCTCAAGAGTCTTCTCCAACACCACAGTTCAAAAGCATCAATTCTTCGGCGCTCAGCCTTCTTCACAGTCCAACTCTCACATCCATACATGACTACTGGAAAAACCATAGCCTTAGCTAGACATATCTGTGTTTAATTCCTTGCTATGGTCCAGTATTATTCATTGTATGGATGTACCTCATTTTGCTTTTGTCCTTTAATCAGCAGATAGGCATTTGGTTTGTTTTTACATTTTGGTTATTTTGAATAATACTGTTAACATACATGACAAGTTTCTGTGTAAATTCATATTTTTATTTATCTTGGTTTTAGATGTCTTGGATATGGATAGGATTGGAATTTCTGGATAATATGTGCATGCAATGTTAGCTGCTTGAGGAACTGCCAGATTTTGCTCCTAAGGGACTGCACCATTTTACTTTCCCATCAGCAGGGCATGAGAGTGCTAAAGACTTTGCATCTTTGGCAGTACTTATTATTATCTAACTTTTTGATTTGGGCCATGTTGATGTATATGCCTCTTGGCAGTTTGCATATCTTTTTGGATAAATGTCAGTAAAATCTTTTGCCTGTTTTTAAATTTGGCTGTCTTTTTATTATTGAGTTGTGAGTGTTCTTTATATATTCCAGATCCAATTCCCTTTTAGATATATGCCATGAATTCAAATATTTTCTTTTATTCTGCAAGTTGTATTCACTTACTTAACAAGTCCTTTGAAGCATTAAAGATTTTTAAAAATTTTGATGAAATTCAATGTATTTTTCTTTCATGCCTCAGCTATTCGAATCATATGAAATAATCTGTGGTTTTTAATATTTAGAATTATTTACATGAAGTCACCTAAGTTATTTAATGTGTACAGTTTTCACTTTAAAGAGTCAATTTTTATATCTCAGTTTCACTTCCCTCTATAAAATAATAATAATAATAGGATATGTTAGTGTTAACATGTATGCAGGTAAAGAAGCAATAATTAGAAATAGACATGGAACAACAGAATGGTTCCAAATTGGGAAAGGAATAAGTCAAGGCTGTATATTGTAGCCATGCTTATTTAACATATATGCAGAGTACATCATGTGAAATGCTGGGCTGAATGAAGCATAAGCTGGAATCAAAATAGCCAGGAGAAATATCAATAACCTCAGATATGCAGAAGACACCACTCTTATGGCAGAAAGTTAGGAGGAACTAAAGAGCCTCTGGATGAAAGTGAAAAAAGAGAGCGAAAAAGTTGGCTTAAAGCTCAACATTCAGAAAACTAAGATCATGGCATCAACGTTCAGAAAACTAAGATGGGCATCTGGCCCCATCACTTCATGGCAAATAGATGGAGAAATAGTGGAAACAGTGACAGACTTTATTTTGGGGTGCTCTAAAATCACTGCAGATGGTGACCACAGCCATGAAATTAAAAGACACTTGATCCTTGGGAAAAAAGCTATGACAAACATAGACAGTGTATTAAAAAGCAAAGATATTATATCGCTGACAAAGGTCAGTCTAGTCAAGGCTATGGTTTTTCCAGTGGTCACGTGTGGATGGGAGAGTTGGACTATAAACAAAGTTGAGTTCTGAAGAATTGATGCTTTTGGACTGTGGTATTGGAGAAGACTCTTGAGAGTCCCCTGGACTGCAAGGAGATCCAATCAGTCCGTCCTAAAGGAGATCAGTCCTGAATATTCATGGAAGGATTGATGCTGAAGCTGAAGCTCCAATACTTTGGCCACTTCATGCAAAGAACTGACTCACTGGAAAAGACACTGATGCTGAGAAAGATCAAAGCCAGGAGGAGAAGGGGAAGGCAGAGGATGAGACGTTTGGATGGTATCACGGACTCAATGGACACGAGTTTGAGCAAGTTTCGGGAGAGAGTGAAGGACACGGAAGCCTGGCGTGCTGCAGTCCATGGGGTTGCAGAGAGTCAGACATGACTGAGCGACTGAACAACAGCAGCGAGTGTTGACATGAAGAAGTCCTGTCCTCAGCGTTGATTCTGAAGACTAGCTCAGGTTGGCATGAAATTTTTTATACAGAAATATTGTCTGTAAAGCATTATTTACATGCCAGTTTCATATTTGCACATGTGCTATTCAGGCAATCCTACTCAGTGTATAATAATAGTGAACTATTTCTCATTTTGTTTTCCATATCGAACAAAAGTTGTGCTATGAACCTATATTTTCCCACTTAAAAAATTTCTTCTTCCTATGCTTAATAAATATTGAAATATATAAAAGCTTATACTTTATATTCCATTGAAGAGTATTTCGCACACTTTCATTTTCCTAGAGTATATACATGATCACCTCTGTTTGCTTATTATCTATCAAATGATCTTTATCTTGATTATCCATGTTCATTCTATATTAACATTACTGGATTTTTCCTGAGAAAAATACTGTTCAGTTTTGTTGCAATAAATAATGTCTGTGCCATTTAGAGACCCAACAAGATGTGAAATGAACACCAGGAAAACAAAAGTTGGTAAGAACCAGTGATGTAGAAATGTACAGAAAATATGCAGGTGAAAGCTTGGCTTTGGTGGCTTTAAAAGGAAAGACAAGTAACGCTGAAAGATGATACAGGGCCTGGCCTCAGATTTAGGGAGATCATGGAAGCAGCAATGCCAGAGGAAAAGGAAGATGCTGATAAAAGACAATCAATCCATATAAGAGAATAACAAAACACAGGCAAGGAAGAGAGAGTGGAGAAACACTGGTGGATTTTCAGTCATTAGTGGGAATAAAGGAATTATTCAAAAAGCAAGAGACATCTATGTTGATTGCATTTTTTCAATGTTGTGATACAATACTTCCTTACGTACAGTTGAGAAAAACTCCGAAGAATAGATCCTGATGAAAAATGCAATTCATAATTTCAGGAAAGGATAATTGTGACCTGGAAAATTGATATATGCCTTGTAGTGTTCCAAGATTACACAGATTCCATGATGCAGTTAAATGAAGATTGTATTTGCCAACATTCAGTGCTGAGAAGGAAATGGCAACCCACTCCAGAACCCTTGCCTGGAAAATCTCATGGATGGAGGAGCCTGGCAGGCTGCAGTCCATGGAGTCGTAAAGAGTCTTCACTTTCACTTTCAGTACTGGGTCTGTTTACTCTATCATATGCCAACGATGTGATCATCATATGGTTAATTACATGGCTGTCTGAGACTTGGTTTCTTCAGCTGTGAGAACGTGAGGAAAATACCCTTTTCACAAGATTCTTTAGAGATTGAACCAGATGGTAATAATAGCCCAGTCACTTGTAGGCAAGGGCTTAATAAACAGTTGTTTCATTACAATTAGTAAATTGCAAACCCGGTGTCCAGAAGAGTCCATCACACAGCCAATAATGTTTCAGTAAGTCCAACATTAGAGTTGGTTGTGGCAGCAATAACTCTCAGATGGCAACTCTAAAAATAGAACAAAATATTGAAATTAGGAAAAATGTTCTTTGGGCTTTTTAGCAGCCTTCTTGACAGGAAAGATAATTTAGAAACCAAGCTGAGTCAATGCTTCATATACACATTGAATCTTCATTGGTGCTATTTATTTGTAGTCAATACTCTGACTAAAGAACTACAGGAGCTGAAATTACTGACAAATCAGAGCTACACGTTGAATTATTCTCCTACGTATCAAAGTACACTTAAAGCTGCTATTCTCTGATCCAACATAAATACTACGTTGTCTTCTATTTTAATATGAAAACCTGGACTTTATTCTTCCCATTAGATAGATGTCTGTTATGAATGGGAGAGACAATTGTAATCATTCATGTGAAATAAGGAATGAGTATTAATTTCTTAGTATGGATAACTGTACTGTTGTGTGAGATGCTAGTATTAGGAGAAACTAAGTAAAGGCTATCAAAAAGTAACATATTTGCCTGATTAACAGTTTGTCTGTCAGCGTTAAATGTATTGTTGCATCACACTTAGGATCAGAAATCACTCAATATAATCTGATTTTTTAAAAATTCAGAAATATTGCTTTATGATTTTTCCAGTAGTCAGTATGGATGTGAGAGCTGGACTGTGGAGAAAGCTGAGCACCAAAGAATTGATGCTTTTGAACTGTGGTGTTGGAACAGACTCTTGAGAGTCCCTTGGACTGCAAGGAGATCCAACCAGTCCATTCTAAAGGAAATCAGTCCTGGCTGTTCTTTGGAAGGACTGATGCTAAAGCTGAAACTCCAGTACTTTGGCCACCTCGTGCAAAGAGTTGACTCATTGGAAAGGACTGATGCTGGGAGGGATTGGGGGCAGGAGGAGAAGGAGACACCAGAGGATGAGATGGCTGGATGGCATTACTGACTCGATGGACGTGAGTCTGAGTGAACTCCAGGAGTTGGTGATGGACAGGGAGGCCTGGCATGCTTTGATTCATAGGGTCGCAAAGAGTCAGACATGACTGAGAGACTTAACTGAACTGAAGCATGTTTATTTTCCACATTTGTCATTTGCCTTGACTTCTTTAGCATTCTTTTCACTTGTTAAAATTCAGTAGCTTATAGGTTCTTATACATTTAGTTTAAGGAAAGTTTTTACATATGGTGATAGGTCTTGTCTTTATTTAATGCTTGTTAATACATAATTCTAGTTGCAAAAATGTTGCTATTGAAGTAGAAAATTATATTCTTAGATTTCTTTTAGAAATTTCTAGATTGTGAAAGGAATCATTATTGATAAATAATGCATATTATTACAAATCCAAGTTTCTATTTATAAACCCTCAAAACATTTTTGAGCATACTTTGGAGATCATATTTTGATGAAGAACACCTACTCAAACAAGCATAATCCCTACAGTAGCTTTTGTAAACAATCAAGACATATTGCCATTAAAGAAAGCTTGAAGTATAATTTACATACCATAAAATTTACCCATTTTATATATGGATATATACCATTCAGTGATTTTTATAATTTAATGAGTTGTGCAACTGTTACCACAATCTAATTTTAAAATGTTTTTATCACTGCAGTAAGCTCCTCATATCCACTTGAAGTTCCTAACTTAGTCTGAGATAATGAATCACCTGTTTTTTTTGTCTCAACAGTGTGGCCCTGTCAGGGCATTTCATATACATCAGTCACACGCTACATGGTCTTCTCTGTCTGTCTTCTTTTACTTAGTATAATGTCTTTGTGGTTTCTGCAATTTGTTGCATGGATAAGTGTTGTGTTCTTTTTCATTTCTGAATGATATTCTGTTGTATGAGTGTACCCCAATTTATTTATCTATTACTAGTTATCCATCCACCTGCTGATGAACATTTGGGTTGCTTTTGCATTTGAGCTATTTTGATTCGTGTTGCCATGGACATTTGAACGCAAGTCTTGGTGTGGATGTGAATATTTTCCTGAACAATATCCAGTGATTAATATCTCTTACTTTAATGAATACTGTAAAGTGGATTGCATGACTTTGTAGCTCTTTGCCAATTTATTGTTTTTCAATCCTTAGCTTCCTTTTCCTGCTTAAAAAAAAAAAGTGACCATCAACTTCAAACAGGTAAACTGTCAATGCAAGTCCAGTGTTTGCACTTGATTTAGAAGAAGTTCTATTAGGAAGCATAATACTTGTGAGAAACAAGGCATCTTATCAGAAAGCTGAGAGTAAATAATACCAGGTTAGAGAGTTCAAATTGTTTAATTATCTGAATATAGCACCAAATATATGCATATGTTTTCAGTGCCATAGCTGCTCTAGGGTGCTTGTGTCTGCTTTAGGTTTAAAGATATGGAAGGAAACTGTCATTCATTATTTACAAATAATGGCAAATTTACATTAATTTTTTAAAGAGGAATTAGAATGCATATTTATCTATTGAGTCGTGAAACTGCAAATGGAAAAATTCACATGACTATTTCCCTATATTATTTATAAAATAAATACTATATTTTATTGTATATTTCCTATATTTGCAAAGAAACAGTAATTTGTAAAACCTCAGTTTTACAATTGGATTTGATTTCAAAATCCTATATGCTGTGCCCTTATTCTAGGGCTGATAATTGCCCCCCAAAATGTTCAGATATATCACAACTACAAAGCATTGATTTTCCAATAAATATTTAGCAAACAAAAACATTATTATTATTTTTATCATTATTTTTTTTATTTGAGTATCTCCATATTATCAGGGAGGAAGACATGTTCCTCTCCTCTCTATGTTGTCTGGCTAGTCTAAGAATTAATTGACATGAGACAGTTTCACAGGAGAAAATCCAAAGTTTAATCACATGTACACATGATAACTCAAATAGAAGAAAAGCTCATGAGTGTATTGGTTAAGATGGTTGTAATGTCATAATGCATTTTTGTTTATGTATGTTGTGATCATACATAAAACGAGTTTAGGAAAGACTGTTGCAGGCATGTGAGAAAAAAAACAAACCACAAACATTTATTTGAGCTTATTGACTGGCACCATTTTGTATGCATTGTCAGTCTGGAACAGGTTAAAATGCTATGTTGAAAATGAAATCAGACTTGCTTTCAAGCCGAGCTCTGCTGGGTCAGTACGCAACATTCCTACCTTAAATTCAGTGGTGTCAAGGTTCTACCTAAGAGGCCTCTTTTAAGAACATTGAGAACTATATGCTTCAAGTGAGGGTGCAAGAAATGTTTTATATTTTTATACATGAGGAGAACCTTTGAAAATTGCCTTTGGTTCAGTAGACCCCATTAAATTTTTTTGATAAATATACAGAAGTCATGGAAATATCATATTATCATTCACATTCTGTTACTACCATCAAATGTGTCTTTGATTCATTTCTGAATTTTTTCCCAAAGAACAGTTATTCAGTACAGCAATTTTCCCAAGAATAACAAGGTACGGATTTTCTTTAATGCAGTTTATCATTCCCCAAGACATCATAATATTGTTATGTATTTACACCATTACTTTTCTAGAGGGAGATTCTAGTATTTAAATCATTCACACTCTCCTCCTATATGACAAAGAGAGAAAGTTAGTTGTGTGGAAAGAAAAATTCTTTGCTGAAATATTTATTTATGATAGTGTTCAAGATTTAATTAACTAGATTAATTAATGCTATCTTGTGGGCTTCACTGATCGCTCAGTGGTAAAGAAGCTGTCTGCAGTGTAGGAGCTGCAGGAGACACAGGTACAGTCCTGGGTTGGGAAGATCCCCTGGAGGAAGAAATAGCAACCCACTCCAGTATTCTTGCCTGGAGAATCCCATAGACAGAGGAGCCTTGCGGACCACAGCCCCTAGGGTAACAAAGAGTCAGATGCAACTGAGCACCCACGCACAATTATTTCTATCTTAGGCAATGCTAAGCAGCCAACTAGGCAATCCATGTACGTTTTGTTGGAAATTACTCCTGTTTTTTGAGCAAGCCCAGCAGTCCTGGAAGGTGGATCCTTTTGCTATGGAGTGCAGGAAATGCAACCCTCACCCTAGCCCCACCTTTAAATCTGTGATTGGCTGTAAGGTTCTCAAGGCACTTTTGTTGGAGTTGTTTTTTTTTTTTTCTCTGCCCTTAGTTATTTGATCTTGATGACTATTCACCTTGGCGATATGCTTCCAAAGCAAAAACCGTATCATGCGTTGATGTTTACATTCACACATTACCTATATTACATATTGATCACTAGTGTGTTGTTATGCTTTCAGTTACAAAATCAAATCAGTCACACTTGGTGCATGAAGAACATTGGAACAGAAAATGTCAGGAGAGCCTCTTACCTACTAGAGCAGAAAGAGTTCAGAATCAGATTTACTTCCAGCCAGTCAGAATCAATATCCTTGACAGAACCTGAAATGTCAGTTTATTGTTTTTCTAGAATTTTTTCACATTAGCCAATTCAAATGACTATATTCTCAATCTCCTATAATTAACAACATGTATAATCACTATTATTACATCTGAACTGAACTGAAAGTAATATTAAATCAATAATATCTTCATAATTACATACAGCCCCTATTGAAATTTTGCAGTGTTCCAATGATGTTTTTTAATAAAGTTATATTATTAACGATCCAGTCAGAGTCTGTGCATTGTTATCCTGCTATGATTTGCAGCTTAATCCCCCTTTAACATGAAAAGACTTACTCCCACAATTGCCAGAAATACTCCCAGCACACAGCAGTTGTCTTATGTCTCCGAAGTGTTCATCTTTTCAAAGCTCTGAGTCTTCTTTCAGCTTTGATGACATTCATACATTAAAAAAAATGGTCCCGGGTACTTGTTATATTGAGTATCCCACATGTGGCCCTTGCTTCATGAATAGGTTTGGGGAAAACATTCTAGTAAGCTCAGTGCATCCTGAGTAGTGT
>SJYC01034873.1:0-14122 GCA_006408675.1 Madoqua kirkii
AAAAAAACAAACCACAAACATTTATTTGAGCTTATTGACTGGCACCATTTTGTATGCATTGTCAGTCTGGAACAGGTTAAAATGCTATGTTGAAAATGAAATCAGACTTGCTTTCAAGCCGAGCTCTGCTGGGTCAGTACGCAACATTCCTACCTTAAATTCAGTGGTGTCAAGGTTCTACCTAAGAGGCCTCTTTTAAGAACATTGAGAACTATATGCTTCAAGTGAGGGTGCAAGAAATGTTTTATATTTTTATACATGAGGAGAACCTTTGAAAATTGCCTTTGGTTCAGTAGACCCCATTAAATTTTTTTGATAAATATACAGAAGTCATGGAAATATCATATTATCATTCACATTCTGTTACTACCATCAAATGTGTCTTTGATTCATTTCTGAATTTTTTCCCAAAGAACAGTTATTCAGTACAGCAATTTTCCCAAGAATAACAAGGTACGGATTTTCTTTAATGCAGTTTATCATTCCCCAAGACATCATAATATTGTTATGTATTTACACCATTACTTTTCTAGAGGGAGATTCTAGTATTTAAATCATTCACACTCTCCTCCTATATGACAAAGAGAGAAAGTTAGTTGTGTGGAAAGAAAAATTCTTTGCTGAAATATTTATTTATGATAGTGTTCAAGATTTAATTAACTAGATTAATTAATGCTATCTTGTGGGCTTCACTGATCGCTCAGTGGTAAAGAAGCTGTCTGCAGTGTAGGAGCTGCAGGAGACACAGGTACAGTCCTGGGTTGGGAAGATCCCCTGGAGGAAGAAATAGCAACCCACTCCAGTATTCTTGCCTGGAGAATCCCATAGACAGAGGAGCCTTGCGGACCACAGCCCCTAGGGTAACAAAGAGTCAGACGCAACTGAGCACCCACGCACAATTATTTCTATCTTAGGCAATGCTAAGCAGCCAACTAGGCAATCCATGTACGTTTTGTTGGAAATTACTCCTGTTTTTTGAGCAAGCCCAGCAGTCCTGGAAGGTGGATCCTTTTGCTATGGAGTGCAGGAAATGCAACCCTCACCCTAGCCCCACCTTTAAATCTGTGATTGGCTGTAAGGTTCTCAAGGCACTTTTGTTGGAGTTGTTTTTTTTTTTTTTCTCTGCCCTTAGTTATTTGATCTTGATGACTATTCACCTTGGCGATATGCTTCCAAAGCAAAAACCGTATCATGCGTTGATGTTTACATTCACACATTACCTATATTACATATTGATCACTAGTGTGTTGTTATGCTTTCAGTTACAAAATCAAATCAGTCACACTTGGTGCATGAAGAACATTGGAACAGAAAATGTCAGGAGAGCCTCTTACCTACTAGAGCAGAAAGAGTTCAGAATCAGATTTACTTCCAGCCAGTCAGAATCAATATCCTTGACAGAACCTGAAATGTCAGTTTATTGTTTTTCTAGAATTTTTTCACATTAGCCAATTCAAATGACTATATTCTCAATCTCCTATAATTAACAACATGTATAATCACTATTATTACATCTGAACTGAACTGAAAGTAATATTAAATCAATAATATCTTCATAATTACATACAGCCCCTATTGAAATTTTGCAGTGTTCCAATGATGTTTTTTAATAAAGTTATATTATTAACGATCCAGTCAGAGTCTGTGCATTGTTATCCTGCTATGATTTGCAGCTTAATCCCCCTTTAACATGAAAAGACTTACTCCCACAATTGCCAGAAATACTCCCAGCACACAGCAGTTGTCTTATGTCTCCGAAGTGTTCATCTTTTCAAAGCTCTGAGTCTTCTTTCAGCTTTGATGACATTCATACATTAAAAAAAATGGTCCCGGGTACTTGTTATATTGAGTATCCCACATGTGGCCCTTGCTTCATGAATAGGTTTGGGGAAAACATTCTAGTAAGCTCAGTGCATCCTGGGTAGTGTGTGTACTTCCTTTTTGCATAGCGTCAGGAGATACCTAATGTCAGAGTGTTCCAAGGTTCGTGAGTCTCCGCTGATCAGAGGTTAAGGTGGGCAGAATGCTGACTTTTCAGATCTTTTCTACCTTCAAAATGTGTGTGTGTATAAGCATATATGTTCTTTTTAACTATTCTTTTCCATTGTGACTTATCACAGGATATTAATTTAGTTCCCTGTGCTATACAGTAGGACCTTATTGTTTCTTACTTTAAATGTTTTTGTTCTATAAATGTAAACCAAACTGCAACTGTATTGGTCATATTGAATTGTTCCCTGGATTGGCTTAAAATATTCCCCCTTGTGTCTGGTAAACTTCTTGCCTGAGGTTCATCTAGGTTTTCATTTTCATTTTATTAATACCTTCAAGATCTTATATGCTTGTATTCAGTGTGTATTCCTGTGACCACCATTCTTTTTAAATCTAATCTGCTTGATTTTACTGTTTTAACTTGGGTACTGGGTTTATATACATATAGTGAGATTTTTAAAAAGATTTATATAGGCTTTACAGCCATACAGTGTAAGACTCTTCCCACATATTCTTTTTGTCATCTGTGTTTGGTTTTTGTTTCCTGTCAAAAAAATGTCTTATTATTAATGCACATGTCAGATTAGCTTGATGGTATCGTGTTTTTTGAGTTCTTTAGTGGTAACTCCAGAGTGAGTACTTAGATTTAGTATAACCTAAATTATAACCCTTTTCATTTTCCAGGAAGTGCAAAGAACTTAAAATCTATCAACTGTATTTTCCCCATCTTAAAGTATCTTTATATATACTACTTGAGCTACTATTTTAATTGAACAGAGGTTTTAAGTACCCTAGACACTTCCATTGTTGTGTTCTATTTTCAGTATTTGCTTTTATTTATTCCCTGACTTAACCATCCCACCAGTGATCATTTCTTCTTTAATCCCCATGCTTCTAATTAGGGGCATTTTATTTTTCATGTTCCATCCAGGTTTGTTCTGCTTGTGGTAAATTCTGTGTTTGTTTCTGAAACCATCTTTATTGTGCCTTCATTTTCACAGGCTATTTCCTGTGAGTGGAATTCTGAGAATCAGTGTTCATGTTCCTTCAGCGCTTAGGTTTCTATCCATTGTCTCCTGGCTTCCATTATCTCCATTCAGATGTCAGCTTTCCATCTAACTTCTTCTAAAGAATCTTTAACATATGATGAAGAAACTTATATCACAGAATTTTATTTACTTTTATATATTACGTTTAGTATATATTTATTTATTGGCTGCTCTCGGCCTTCACTGCTGGCAACAGGCTTTCTGTAGTTACAGCAAATGGGAGCTACTCTTTGTCACGGGGAACAGGCTTCTCACTGTGGTGGTTCTGTTGCAGAGCACAGGCTCTAGAATGTGCAGGCTTCAGCAGTTGCTGTGAACAGGCTCCAAAGCACAGGCTCAGCTGCCCCACAGTGTGTGGGATCTTCCCAGGCCACAGATTGAACTGGTGCACTGCATTTCTTCCATTGCAAGGCAGACTTCCGGCCACTGGATCACCAGGGAAGTCCTCCCACAGAATTTTAACATGTGTATGATTTGAGCCACAAAATGATTAGAGAGAGAGAGAAGCAGCAGTCTGGGGAGAGATATCCAGGAGTTTTCCAAACTGAGGAAAGACAGATTTAAGAACCTGTGCAGGACCAAATAGGATAAGGAAGGACATTTGGAAAATGTGAAATGTCCTGTGTCTCTCATGTCATGTTTCCAGTACACAGCACTGCTCTGAATGCTTTCAGAGATAATTTCTCATTATGTGGATTAACTGTGCTAAATCTCACAGTAACCCCCTGAGGCTAACACTGTGGGCAGCCCCATAGGACAAATGAGGGATTGTTGCTGCTTTGAAGACCAGAGCAGTTGGACTCCACAGTCACTATTTACTAACACCCTATAGGATATTCCAACTCATTCTGCTTTTACTTCTCAACATATCTCAATCTACCCAAGTCTCAAGAGAATGATGTTTCCTTACTCCACATGACTACCGCTTCCTCTCCAACTCACTGCATGTAAACCTAGTACTTTCAAATCTATGTGTCATATTGTAGCTAAGGTGACCTTGTCCAATATAAGATTATATGTGGCAACAGTATGTATGTTTACTTTTACTTTATGAATAACAGAAGCCATCCAAATGGTTCAGCAGCTTATGGTTTTATTATGAGTCTCTCCAACTTCATAATTAAAACATGTTTTGCAAAGGCAGGATATCTCTGTCTTATTACTGCTGTTTTCTAGTACTTGATGCCTTGTTCTGCACAGAGAAGAAGCTTAAAACAGAATTTTTGACTGGATAAATGAATGAATTATATGTAGATACTGTCACTAAGAACCTTTCCAAAAAAAAAAAACTTTGCATGGAGAAGAAAATCGCAACCCACTCCAGTATTTTTGTCTGGAAAATACCATGGACAGGGGAGCCTGGCAGGCTACAGTCCTTGAGGTTGCCAAGAGTCAGACATGACTTAGCAAGTGAGCACATAACTTTTTAATTTATTTCTTTTTGTTTTCTTGTCAATTCTTAGCTTTTAGGGCAAAACCAGCACTTGGAACCTCTGAATTATGCGCCATGATTAGCATTATATTAGTGTCTGCTGTGATCAGCAGAATATACCTTTCTTTGAGCCACAGGACTACCTGAGGCAAGAACATCATATCTCCTGGCTTACCAAAACTACATATTACTCACACCTACCTGCACATTACTTATTACACTTTTCTTGACAAAAGCTTTATGACTTCAACAGTTGTTCAACGGAAAAGGCTAGAGTCACAGTGGGACCAATTATGCCTTTGTAAACATTCAGGGGTGAAGCAGCTGCTTTACTGAATTCTTTAATGTGAAATTTGTTACAGTGTAAAGTTTTGCTGCCTCTAAACTTGTAGTAATTTTTGACAAAATTAGATGCAGATTATTTCAAGAATATACTTCTTTTCAATGGGGGATAGTAATTTACAATGATACCACTGAACTCATAAATTTAAGGAAAATGTCATGTCTTGTAGACTGGATTTGAGTTTTTCAAACTAGCTGTTTATAATCAATTCTAAAACAATTTCCATTTAAAATTTTCAAAAAAATGACTGCAATTAGAATTGTCACATAACAACCAGAAAGTTATAGTATCAATATTTAGCACTAATGTATTTTCCAACATAAAGTTTTATGAGTCTTCAGTTTTATGAATCCCATAGTAATGACAAATAATTCTAATAAATAAAAATGGTGGGTGATATTTCTATCTGGGACTAAATTTTAATATGTTGTATAACAACCACCCTGAATCTTTCAGGGATAGTAGAGGGACTATATGGAGAAGGAAATGGCAACCCACTCCAGTGTTCTTGCCTGGAGAATCCCAGGGATGGGGGAGCCTGGTGGGCTGCCGTCTATGGGGTCGCACAGAGTCAGACATGACTGAAGCGACTTAGCAGCTGCAGGAGAGGGACTATAACTGAGTTCTTGACTTTTTAAAAGTGAAAATCATAGCACAAAACAGTGCTAGATAGTACTTTAAAGTCCTACTGTAAGAGGATTATAATAATTTTTCTCTGGCAGCTGATGTTTGGGTAGATTATCTGGAAGTGCTGCTGTTTTTAAAATAATGAAAAGTGGGTTTCTTTAAAGATTTTGAAAAAAATTAAAATGTTTGGGGAGAGATTATATGATAAATCAATATTCTTAAGTTATTTATTAATCTGCTAATTGAATATCTCATAGCATTTATGATTGTGGAAGGAAAGTCAGGTAATGCAAGGAGAGTCGAGTGGGTGGGCACTGCTCTGAGTCACAACAGCACACTCTAAGGCACGAGTACTATACTGTTCATCTGCTACATTAATCAGTTTACACTGGGGTCCTTTGAGTTGTCTTTGTACATTTATAAAACATTCATGTCAGTCTACATAAAAAATAAACAGAATTCCAAATGCTATTAATTTTTCAGTGTTCCCATTTGTGGCCTCTTTCCCCATGTATCCAGCTTTGAGTAACCAAAAGTTTAACGATTCAGAGAGATTACAAGGAAGTGAAGTTGCTCAGTCATGTCTGACTCTTTGCAACCCCATGGACTGTAGCCTACCAGGCTCCTTCATCCATGGAAGTTTTCAGGCAAGAGTACTGGAGTGGGTTGTCATTTATTTCTCCAGGGGATCTTCCTGACCCAGGGATCAAACCTGGGTCTCCCGCATTGCAGGCAGATGCTTTACTATCTGAGCCACCAGGGAAGCCCAGATTACAGGGAAGGCACTTCACAAAATATTTCTTTGGTTCTTTACCTGAAAATAGGCACTCATTCAATAACTGGCTTAACCACAAAGCTAATATTTGGACTAATAATTTCTCATTTTAAAGGTGTTTTTCAATGTGATGTAGAATGTAGTGTGCTATTTAAACTTTTAGATTCCATGAAATTTCTACTCTTTTTGTTTGAATTGCATATGTGCTGTCTTGTGAACTGCTCGTGGCTTTATAGTAAGCTGTAGTTGTTATTTAGTCCCTAAGTCATGTCCAGCTTTTTGCAACCCCATGGACGGTAGCCCACAAGGCTCCTCTGTCCATGAGATTTTCCAGGCAAGAATACTGGAGTGGATTGCCATTTCTTTCTCCAAGGAATCTTCCCGACCCAGGGATCAAACCCACATCTCCTGAATTGTCAGGCATGCTATTTACTGCTGAGCCACCAGGGAAGCCCTTCTAATAAGTAGAATCATCTAAAAAAACAAAAAAACTATGCATTTCATTTGTCTCAGGAAAAATCCTACAGTCATTGAATTTGTTTATTTTCTTTTTAAACTAGACCAAAGCTCTTAAGAAATCTGTATGCAGGTCACGACGCAACAGTTAGAACTGGACATGGAACAACAGACTGGTTCCAAATAGGAAAAGGAGTACGTCAAGGCTGTATACAGTCACTCTGCTTATTTAACTTCTATGCAGAGTATATCATGAGAAATGCTGGACTGGAAGAAACACAAGCTGGAATCAAGATTGCTGGGAGAAATAACAATAACCTCAGATATGCAGATGACACCACCCTTATTTCAGAAAGTGAAGAGGAACTAAAAAGCCTCTTGATGAAAGTGAAAGTGGAGAGTGAAAAAGTTAGCTTAAAGCTCAACATTCAGAAAATGAAGATCATGGCATCCGGTCCCATCACTTCATGGGGAATAGATGGGGAAACAGTGGAAACAGTGGCTGACTTTATTTGGGGGGGCTCCAAAATCACTGTGGATGGTGATTGCAGCCATGAAATTAAAAGACATTTATTCCTTGGAAGAAAAGTTATGAGCAACCTAGATAACATATTCAAAAGCAGAGACATTACTTTGCCAACTAAGGTCCGTCTAGTCAAGGCTATGTTTTTTCCTGTGTTCATGTATGGATGTGAGAGTTGGACTGTGAAGAAGGCTGAGCACTGAAAAATTGATGCTTTTGAACTGTGGTGTTGGAGAAGACTCTTGAGAGTCCCTTGGACTGCAAGGAGATCCAACCAGTCCATTCTGAAGGAGATCAACCCTGGGATTTCTTTGGAAGGAATGATGCTAAAGCTGAACCTCCAGTACTTTGGCCACCTCATGTGAAGAGCTGACTCATTGGAAAAGACTCTGATGCTGGGAGGGATTGGGGGCAGGAGGAGAAGGGGACGACAGAGGATGAGATGGCTGGATGGCATCACTGACTCGATGGACGTGTCTGAGTGAACTCCAGGAGATGGTGATGGACAGGGAGGCCTGGTGTGCTGTCATTCACGACTGAGTAACTGAACTGAACTGAAAGCATAACTGTCATAAATTCAACCATTCACTGGGCAACTTTAAGAGGCATAGACTTCTTATGGACACATGAAAACGTGTACAAGCACACCCACATGTTATTTCTATTTATCTTGTTGAAACTGTAAAATATCAACTCCCTGCAACCGAGGAAACAGATGTAGCCTGTTTGATATATTTTCTTCAAGAGCGTACATTTCTGGGTATGGTCCCTGCAGCGTGAGGACAGGATGGACTCCTCTGTCTCAGTGTGAGCTTTTGTAATGAAGTCTGGACTGGGGAGATACACGTTTGTGCTGTCTGCATGCAGATGGCTACTGAAGTTGTACAAGTGAAAAAAGGATATTCAGGGTATGATGGAGAGGGGCATAGAGACAGATCAGGCAGTATTTTTGAGTGAAAATAAAGTAAAGAAGGATACATAAATGCAATTGAAAAGGAATAGATAGAGAAGAGAAGGAGAAAAACATGAGTTCCTTGGAAATGCTCAAAAGAGGACAATTTCCTACAAGGAGATTAATATTGACAAAAAGCCCATTAGGATGAGGACTGGAAAGAAACCATTTACCTTGGCAACAAGGAAGCTGTTATACTTTATCAATACATGAGTTGCAGGCAGAAGAGTGAATGATGGTGAGTCAGAGAACATGGTGTAGAGTGTCTTCAGTGCAGCTATAATACTAAAGGCTCAAATTTCTTATAAAGTAAAGAAGGATACATAAATGCAATTGAAAAGGAATAGATAGAGAAGAGAAGGAGAAAAACATGAGTTCCTTGGAAATGCTCAAAAGAGGACAATTTCCTACAAGGAGATTAATATTGACAAAAAGCCCATTAGGATGAGGACTGGAAAGAAACCATTTACCTTGGCAACAAGGAAGCTGTTATACTTTATCAATACATGAGTTGCAGGCAGAAGAGTGAATGATGGTGAGTCAGAGAACATGGTGTAGAGTGTCTTCAGTGCAGCTATAATACTAAAGGCTCAAATTTCTTTAAGCATCTCTTTAGAGCTATTTCCATAGAGTATGGGAGTCAAAGGAAGATTTTTTTTCTATGAGAGAATTGTGAACACATTTGAATGTGATATAAAGGAGCTTGATAATATAGTGGAAAGATGGGAATGGTCAAAGGTATGGAGTCTGTTGGGGCACAAGAGGAAAGACTCAAATGCCAGCATGATGGTTGGTTTTATACAACCTGATGCTTGGTTTGGAGGAGAGATGCTGTCTTCATTGTAATGCAAACAAAGGGATTCTTCAACCTGGAAAATACTGAGGGCTGGCCTATCTGATGACTTTTATTTGGTTATTTGGAAAGGAAGGTCTTCTGCTGAATGTGAGAGGAAATGTCCTGGAGGTTTAATTTCTTGGAGAACGGTGTGCATCTGAAATAACTCTGCTCAGGGAAAACACTGATTTTGGGAAAGCGAAGGAGACAGTGTTTACAGAATGAAATCATTCTTTACAAATTTTACTTTTTTTTTTAAAGTAAAATCAAATCCTGGTGTAGACCTGGAGAAGTCACAGTATTTTATTCTTTCAGTTTAATTTTTTTCTTTTCCTATGTAAGAACAGGGAAATGTAGGTTAGTATATTGACCAGAAAATAGTTAATGGGTGAGTCAAGTTGCTCTAAGTTACAAAGGAAGCTCAGAAATTAACGAGTTGATGTGCAGAGAAAAGTAGACAGATCTGCAGATGGGAATCTCACTAGTATTCAAACAAACAAATGCAGAACAAACAGACAAACAAACAAAAAATAGGTATAGAAGGAATGCCTGAGTAGGAATTGAAAGTATCAAAAGTTATAGCTACCTTTCCACATTTCGAAAAATAGAGTATTTTTTGACCATGTTATAGAAACGAAGAATAGATTCCCTTCCATTTCCTTTACAAATAGTTTAATTTTGAAAGAAATTGAAAGGTAGAAGGAAGTGTGAAAATGTCAGTCACTCAGTCACGTGCAACTCTATGTGGCTACACGGACTGTAGCTTATTAGGCTCCTCCGTCCTTGGGATTTTTCCAGCCAGGAATGTTAGAGTCAGTTGCCGTTCCCTTCTCCAGGGGATCTTCTCAATCCAGGAATGGAACCTAGGTCTCCTGCGCTGCAGATAGATTCTTTACCATCTAAGCCATCAGGGAAATTACTTCTAGCTTTCAGTTTGTTTTAAAATGAATCTCCTTTTCAAAGAGTTTTCAAACAAAGTGAAAGATAGAAGTAAGTTTTAATTGAAACAACTTTAGAGAAAAGTGGAATTTCTGTAGAATTTAAGGGGGAGCAACATGATTTTTTTTGTTTTCTTCTGGACTTTTTCCCTTTGTGGTTGTAAGGGAACTAGTATTGTCCTGAATTCCTGCCTTCCTGGACTGACAAAGACCTTGGTTGAAGACAATTGCATTCTCTTTCGGGAGTCCATCCCTGAGTGATAATGAGGTGTGAACACATTCCCCAGAAACCACAGACATGCCAAAAGGGCAATTTAACACCTCTTCAAAAGATAGATTAGATATGAATTATTCATAATGAGCTCGGGCCAGACTCTGTATGCACCAGCTGACTTCAAAACATGAACTGGTGTGATATGAACTCTTTTCCTGGAACTTGTGTATTTTCTCCCCAAGCAGAGGTCACAATCTTTTATCTACTTAATACTTTTATTGCAGGGGTGCTGAGAACAACTCTCTATCCCTCTCTCTCAATTTCAGTCTTCCGTTTACCATTTTGTCCAGGATGTGTGTGTGTGCGCATGTGCCATGTACCTCATTTCTATATATCCTACATTGGAGTGGGAAGGTTAGCAAGCATTTTCTGTCTTATCTTGCAATCTTCAAATCTGCGTGATAAGAGCATGCTCCATGATCTTGAGTCATGACTTCTATATATAAGATGATGTTAATAAGTTAAAACACAGCTACACACTTCTCTTAGCATGTCTGGGTTATGTCAGAGTTCAACCACAGGGTCACAGAAAGGCAGTCATGGTTTTGCAGCAGTTGATTATTCTAGTATCTCTAAGGATGATACATATTTTCATTGTATTGAGACAGTTGATGAAAAAGGAATCATAGCCCCAAGCTACCAGCCCTAAACCAGTTTGTCAGAGACTTTCATGGAGCCTCCATGTTGCAATGCAAGTTAAGTTCCCAGAGTTGTTTTGCAAATAAAAATTGATTTTAAATGACTGTGTAAAATAATTCATTTACTTCACTGATTGCTTTGTGAAGAGTCATTATTTATGAGTTAAATTAGTCTCTTCTTTTTGCTCGTCATACACTCATCTTAGCCAATTATTTTTACCTTGGTAAATTTAAAAATAAGCCAGAATAGATACTGGCAAAATATCAGCACCACTAGAGGAACATTCAGAACATTTCTCTTATGGAGATCTGATTATTATATGAGATTCTGAAATACACACTGAACAAAAGATTTTGTTTTCAGTAGTACATAAAATTGAAGCTGTAGTTTCCTCTTTAAAGATTCTTATTATGTTCAGTGCTGCTACATTATGCAGAATCCATTTTCCAAAAATTCTCAAGTTTAAGTTCTCATTAGTAGCATGAATAGAAAATAGATGCGGAGAGAAGAAGAAGGTGTACAAGGAATAGCTTAGTGACATCGTGAAGTAGCTCTCCACTGAGAATTCGAGCCCTTGTTGATTGTCTTGAGTCTTTCAGCAAGGACAGCTTTTCTCTCTCTCTTTTTTCTGTTTTACATGTGACAATCAAGTTCCTCTTATCAAAATTGTAATTCCACATGTAGCCTTAGGGAACTACTTTCTTGAAATTAATCTACTAACCAAAACTCTGTAATCGCTTCTGTTTTTCTCATATTTAATTTTGTATATTTTTCTTAATTGTTTTAATTTAAAGACATCAACAATCTTAAGGAATACTATCATTTAACTAATAAATTGTGCAGGGGAATATAAAATATGATCACTTAAATATTCATATTAATTGCATGATGCTTCTAGATTTTTGAGAAATAAATCTTTTATTGAGAAACACACTTCATAGAATTTAGAATGTAGAGTAATTATGCTAGAAGGTTGCATTTTTACTGAAGCACATTCTATTGCTTCACTCATGTCCAACTCTGTGCAATCCTATGGACTGTAGCCTGCCAGATTCCTCTGTCCATGGGACTCTCCAGGCAAGGATACTAAAGTGGATTGCCATGCCTACCTCCAAGAGATCTTCCCCATCTAGGGACTGAACCCATGTTTCTTTTGTCTCCTGGAATAAGAGGTGGATTCCTACCACCATTAATGCCACCCAAGAAGCCCAATTTACTGATATACAATTTTAAAATAAATTATTGTGATATTTTTCTTTCTTTTTTGTGGTTGTTTTATTTTATTAGTTTTTAGTTCTATTTAAAATTTTCTTAATGTAAATTTGTTTATTTTAATTGGAGCCTAATTACTTTACAATATTGTATTGGTTTTGCCATACATCAACATGAATCCACCACAGGTATACATATGTTCCCCATCCTGAACCTCCCTCCTACCTCCCTCCCTGTATCATCCCTCTGGGTCATCCCAGTGGACCAGCCCCAAGCATCCTGTATCCTGCATTGAACCTGGACTGGTGATTCGTTTCTTATATGATATTATGCATGTTTCAATGTCATTCTCCCAAATCATCCCACCCTCTTCCTCTCCCACAGAGTCCAAAAGACTGTTCTATATATCGGTGTCTCTTTTGCTGTCTCGCATACAGGGTTATCATTACCATCTTTCTAAATTCCACATATATGCGTTAGTGTACTGTATTGGTGTTTTTCTTTCTGGCTTACTTCACTCTGTATAATCAGCTCCAGTTTCATCCACCTCATTAGAACTGATTCAAATGTATTTTTAAGGGCTGCATAATACTCCATGGTGTATATGTACCATAGCTTTCTTATCCATTCATCTGCTGATGGACATCTAGGTTGCTTCTGTGTCCTGGCTATTATAAACAGTGCTGCGATGAACATTGGGGTACATGTGTCTCTTTCAATTCTGGCTTCCTCAGTATGTATGCCTAGCAGTGGGATTGCTGGGTCATAAGGCAGTTTTTTAAGGAATCTCTACACTGTTCTCCATAGTGGCTGTACTAGTTTGCATTCCCACCAACAGTGTAAAAGAGTTCCCTTTTCTCCATACCCTCTCTAGCATTTATTGCTTGTAGACTTCTGACTGGCTTGAAATGGTACCTCATTGTAGTTTTGATTTGCATTTCTCTGATAATGAGTGATGTTGAGCATCTTTTCATGTGCTTGTTAGCCATCTGTATGTCTTCTTTGGAGAAATGTCTATTCAGTTCTTCGGCCCATTTTTTTGATTGGGTCATTTATTTTTCCGGAACTGAGCTGCAGGAATTGCTTGTATATTTTTGAGATTAGTTGTTTGTCACTTGCTTCATTTGCTATTATTTTTTCCCATTTTGAAGGCTAATATTTTTCAATTATATTTGTTTTACTTTTTAAATTATTTTAAAGATGTTATTTTACTTTTTAAAGTTTTCCTTGGCTTGGTTTGTTTTTGACATTTTTTATGTTAACTCTTTAGCAAATAAAATTGCACTGATTTTTATTTAATTGTGAAAGAAACTAAGGATAAATGCTCATTTCTGAGTAAAATATTTCTTAGATTTCAAAAGTTATGTTCCTAAAGTATCCTTATTGTTATTTCAGATAAATTCATTCATACATTGATTTTAAAAATAACTTCCATATTCTACATGGGAGGTACTAACAGGGTCCTTGGATTAAAATGAGGAGCAAAAATATAATTTTGCACTGCTGTTCTAGTAGGGTATATAGCTATTGAACATCTATACAAAAATGTAAAATTGAAATGTGGCAAGTAGAAATATTATTATTCTAATGAACCCACATGGTTTTAATCTGAAGAGTGACTGAGGGTTGACAGGGGAAGCTTAGGCCATTGGAAAATTTCAGTTCAGTTCTGTTCAGTCACTCAGTTGTGTCTGACTCTTTGCAACCCCATGGACTGCGGCACAGCAGGCTTCCCTGTGCATCACCAACTCCCCAAGTTTACCCAAATTCATGTCCATTGAGTCCATGATGCCATCCAACCATCTCATCCTCTGTCGTCCCTTTCTCCTCCTGTCTTCAGTCATTCCCAGTGTCAAGTCTCTTTCAGTGAGTCAGTTCTTCTCATCAGGTGGCCAAAGTATTGGTGTTTCAGCCTCAGCATCAGTCCTTCCAATGAATATTCAGGACTGATTTCCTTTAGGTTGGATTAGTTGGATCTCCTTGCAGTCCAAAGGACTCTCAAGAGTCTTCTCCAACACCACAGTTCAAAAGCATCAGTTCTTCAGCTCTCAGCTTTCTTTATAGTCCAACACTCA
>SJYC01034876.1:0-18820 GCA_006408675.1 Madoqua kirkii
TACATTTTGTAAAAAAAAATCCTGCTTCTTGTGCTTTCCTGGGTTCAACATCACTGCCAAGCATTTTATAAACAACTTTCCCATGTGGACCCTCGGGTTTTATTTCTGCTGGATGAAAAGGCCTCTTTAAGTGCTACTTTAGCATAAACATCATGTGAATAGGTTTTCTGAGTCCTTGCTTGTCTAACAATACCTTTACACTCCCTCAAAGCAAAGTCAACTCTTAAACACACAGTGAGTTATTTACAACCTCTTCTTGTTTTTCTTCCATCATAGCAAAGAAGCGCTTTTGTAAGACCTATTTTTGTTATTTACTGTTATGTGTCATTACAGAGAAACCTGAAACCATCTGCCTTTGTGTCTTCGGCAGGTAGTGTTTTTGACTTTGCATTTTAGGGTCACTTCTCCATCAAATCGAAGTCAGGTATCTGTTTTCTTCCCCCTGTCTTACTTTCTATATATACTTTTAATGATTTGAAAATATTATAGGACTCATAATTTTTTTTTCACAATTTTAAGACCACAGTGTGTCCCTGATCTTGATGCAGGCTGTGCTAGTCCTTGAATTTTCCTGAATTGGGCAAAACAACTGGTGATTGATGTGTGTGGATCCTAAGACCAAGCCTCCCCTCCTGGGGTGGTGTCAGCAGCTGCGGTGTGGTTTTATCTGTTTGCTCTGAGAATTTCTGCTGTTGTAGATCCTTTCCTCCTGCTTCTATCATCTGCCCTTGTATGCTGAGACTTCCAGCATCGCTGTGCCTTTACACACGTGGGAGAAACAGCCACGGAGATGCTTCACACAGTTCAAAACGGAGGAAATGTGCAAAGGACGGTGAACACTAAACTTTCCCTTTAGAGATGTGTATAAGAGACAGCTTTTAAAGCTCTGCTTGATTACTGATTTCAGTAGTGAAAGTATTTAGAATGAAGACTCTTTAGAATTAGACTTTCTTTCATCCACTACAGCATTATAGTTTTCAATGTTCTATGTTTAGTAGAAAAATAATGCTATTCACCATTTGTGTGCTCAGCTGCTCAATTGTATCCGACTCTTTGCGACTCCATGAATTGTAGCCCTCCAGGCTCCTCTGTCCATGAGATTTCCAAAGCCAGAATGCTGGAGTGGGTGCCATCTCCCACTCCAGGGGCTCTT
Organism: Madoqua kirkii; assembly: GCA_006408675.1. NCBI lineage: Eukaryota > Metazoa > Chordata > Mammalia > Artiodactyla > Bovidae > Madoqua > Madoqua kirkii. Next base: position 1,154 of record SJYC01034876.1, read on the forward strand.
CCCAACTCAGAGATCGAACTGCATCTCGTGTGCCTCCTGCATTGTTGGGCAGATCCTTTACCGCTAGCGCCACCTGGGAAGCCCATTCATGATGTATTAGATTCTGTGGATATATCACTCACATATGTAGACATATATTCCTAAAGGCATCCTTGTATGTAGGGGTTTCCCCTGGTGGCTCGGATGGCAAACAGTCTGCCCTCAGTGCAGGAGACCCTGGCTCAATCCCTGGGTCAGGAAGGTGCCCCGGAGAAGGAAGTGGCAACCCACTTCAGGGTTCTTGCTTGGGAAATCCTATGGACAGAGGAGCCCGGTGGGCTGCATTCCACTGGGTCTCGAGAGTTGGACACGACTGAGCAACTAAACCACCACCACCACGTCTGTATGCATTCATGAGTACCTGCTTGTGTGTAATATGTGTGTAAAATATGCAGTTCCAATTTTATTCAAATTCTGTGTGAGGTTTTTGTTGTTGCTGTTGTTGTTGTTTTTTGTCTTTAAAAAATCTGATTGATTTGTCAGTTTCCTAGAGAATATTTTAAAAGCCTTTGACTCTCCCTGACAGCTAATCCCGATGACATGTCTGTCCTGGAAACCAAGAGCCCTCCAGCCCAGGGCTCCCTGCTAGCTCCTGGCTGATCTGATGGAGTCAGTATCTCCATAGTGAGCTCTGTGGTCCCTGCAGAGATGAGAAGGGAGAGGCCAGCTCTTTCTGCTCTTCTCTCCTTGCTGGGAAACAAAAGTCAAGTTTTTGAACTACATTTTGTAAAAAAAAATCCTGCTTCTTGTGCTTTCCTGGGTTCAACATCACTGCCAAGCATTTTATAAACAACTTTCCCATGTGGACCCTCGGGTTTTATTTCTGCTGGATGAAAAGGCCTCTTTAAGTGCTACTTTAGCATAAACATCATGTGAATAGGTTTTCTGAGTCCTTGCTTGTCTAACAATACCTTTACACTCCCTCAAAGCAAAGTCAACTCTTAAACACACAGTGAGTTATTTACAACCTCTTCTTGTTTTTCTTCCATCATAGCAAAGAAGCGCTTTTGTAAGACCTATTTTTGTTATTTACTGTTATGTGTCATTACAGAGAAACCTGAAACCATCTGCCTTTGTGTCTTCGGCAGGTAGTGTTTTTGACTTTGCATTTTAGGGTCACTTCTCCATCAAATCGAAGTCAGGTATCTGTTTTCTTCCCCCTGTCTTACTTTCTATATATACTTTTAATGATTTGAAAATATTATAGGACTCATAATTTTTTTTTCACAATTTTAAGACCACAGTGTGTCCCTGATCTTGATGCAGGCTGTGCTAGTCCTTGAATTTTCCTGAATTGGGCAAAACAACTGGTGATTGATGTGTGTGGATCCTAAGACCAAGCCTCCCCTCCTGGGGTGGTGTCAGCAGCTGCGGTGTGGTTTTATCTGTTTGCTCTGAGAATTTCTGCTGTTGTAGATCCTTTCCTCCTGCTTCTATCATCTGCCCTTGTATGCTGAGACTTCCAGCATCGCTGTGCCTTTACACACGTGGGAGAAACAGCCACGGAGATGCTTCACACAGTTCAAAATGGAGGAAATGTGCAAAGGACAGTGAACACTAAACTTTCCCTTTAGTGTAGCTTCTGGGTGTTTACGAGTGGAAACACATGCCCTCAAAGTGAGGGGATGGAAGGTTTCATCTTGTTTTATTGAGCGTGACTTCTCATTCATGAGTTATAGCCACAGATTCCTTCCTTCCTGCCTATTGCTGTCACTTGAAGGGAAAATATTCCCTGCATATCCTTGCAATAGTTTTTCCATATTTGTGTTCATCCCTTTTCTGTTCTATTTTGAATTAAATGTGCATTTCCATGGATATTGAGAAAGCACTATAATTTTTGACCCTGAGATCAGTTCAATTCAGTTCAGTCACTCTGTTGTGTCTGACTCTTTGCAACCCCATGAACCGCAGCACACCAGGCCTCCCTGTCCATCACCAAATGCCGGAGTCTACCCAAACCCACGTCCATTGAGTTAGATGCCATCTAACCATCTCATCCTCTGTCATCCCCTTCTCCTCTTACTCTCAATCTTGCCCAGCATCAGGGTCTTTCCAAATAAGTCAGCTCTTCGCATCAGGTGTCTTCCCTGGTGGCTCAGAGGATAAAGCATGTGCCTGTAATGTAGGAGACCTGGGTTCAATCCCTGGGTTGGGAAGATCCCCTGGAGAAGGAAATGGCAACCCACACCAGTATTCTTGCCAGGAGAATCCCATGAACAGAGGAGCCTGGCAGGCTACATTCCACAGGGTCGCAAAGAGTCGGACACAACTGGGCGACTTCACTTTACTTTCTTTCTTTGACATCAGGTGGCCAAAGTATTGGAGTTTCAGCTTCAGCATCAGTCCTTCCAATGAGCACCCAGGACTGATCTGCTTTAGGGTGGACTGGTTGAATCTCCTTGTAATTCAAGGGACTCTGAAGAGTCTTCTCCAGTTCAAAAGCATCAATTCTTCGGCGTTCAGCTTTCTTTATAGTCCAGCCTACATGTCCACTAAAAGAGTATTAATTTGAATCCTAAAATTGTATGCACCATTTAGGTAGAAATCATACCCAATCTCACATCTTTCTCTTGCAAACAGGCATTTTTGGATCAATTTATTCAGAACAGTGGGCTTTGCTGGTGGCTCAGACAGTAAAGAATCTGCTTGCAATGCAGGAGACCCAGGTTCAATCCCTGAGTCAGGAAGATCCTTTGGAGAAGGAATGGCAGCCCACTCCAGTATTCTTGCCTGAGGAATCCTATGGACAGAGGAGCCTGGCAGGCTGTAGTCCGTGACGTCACAAACAGTCGGACACAACTGAGTGACTAACATGCAGAACAGTGTTTCTAGAAGCAACCAGATAGTGTGAAGTCTAGCCACATTCTTGGATCTGTTTTTTTAAAGGTTGAACTTATCAGTGCCAGAGAAAATTAGAGTATCCTTATATACTCTATATAAGTATCCTATATATAGGATACTCTTATATATATAGAGTATCCTACATATCCCCCAAAAGCTGGGGACATATAGGAAATGGAATAAATTTGTTCCGAATGAGGAATGGAGGCAACCCTCCTCCGCAAGATGTCAACAAGTGATGGAAAATCACAAGTTGTCAGGCCTGCTGCAGCTTCTCCTGAAGGCAGTGAGACACAGCAGCGCACTGAAACCACTTTTCTCACCCCGCCCGGCCTCTCTGGATGTCCGCTCAGGTGCCTGGTTTGCTGTTCTCCAAATGATGCTATGTTCTGAATATGAGATGAGATATTGAAGACATGTTTGAAAACCCAGACTGGGACATAAATAAAGGCCAGAAATCTCAGCACAAGGGTCATTTTTTTTTTTGCATGAAATAGCAATTTTTATATAATCCCCACATTCTATTATTGATTTCTTTTAACCAGCAGGAAGAGGAGGATACATTTTTACTTCAGTGCTGCTAGATATTTATTTATTCTCTCTCAGCTGATGCTCTGACTTCACAGAAATATCCAGGTTGTAATTTTAAGAAATTCTTGCAGAGAAACAAGACTCTTTGTTTCAGCATATGAGAAGGGACTGTCCATGCTCTGGGAGGAAGAACATATTTGATTCCAGAGTTGATTTTAGTAAATGTATTAGAAACCTGGGTCCAGACCACTGGGAACAGGCTGAATCTACTCTGCTAAGTCACTTCAGTCATGTCTGGCTCTGTGCAGTCCCATAGATGGCAGCCCACCAGGCTCCCCCGTCCCTGGGATTCTCAAGGCAAGAACACTGGAGTGGGTTGCCATTTCTTTCTCCAATGCATGAAAGTGAAAAGTCAAAGTGAAGTTGTTCAGTCATATTCGACTCTTTGCAACCTCATGGACAGCAGCCAACCAGGCTCCTCCGTCCATGGGGTTTTCCAGGCAAGAGTACTGGAGTGGGGTGCCATTGCCTTCTCCAGAATCTACTTTAGGAAACCCCATAGAAACTTCATGGATCTGAATTTATGCTGTTTCAGGTGTCACTGCTACATGTCCAAAATGTTTAGGATAAAAACCAAGTTGAGGTTAGAGTGAGATAGGATTCAGGATGATGTTTGGCATTTTACTGTCTGGGAAAGCACATGCTCGTATCTTTAGCCAGTTTTTAAATAAGAGTCCATTTCAAATCTCCTTCCCATCTTTTCCTTAGGTCATATTTCACAAAAGTTTTATTTAAAATCAGAATCTCAGCTGAGATGAACTTTTGACAAATATTCAACTTTTTGAACCAGGATTAACAATGTTTATTATTATTATTATTATTATTATTACTGTAGCTCCAAGACACTGATAATATGTGGATGAATATTGCCACAGGTTTTTGGGGTCTCACAGTGTGTCACAAGAAAAGAAATAAGAGGAAGAGGATTTTGCCCCTTTTTAAGCATGTGTTTTATTTCAGCTGCTGCTAGAGAGATCTTAATCCTATAATATTATTTATGGCTATTTCACTTTTTTAAAAAATGGCATTGGCAAGACTGTAATTAGATTGAAGATATGAACTGTTTCCTGGCTACCAGAATGCATAGGAATTACGATCCTTGTGTGTGTGCATGCGTTTAAAGTAGCCGACTCCCACGTATTTCTGCCAGGGGCCTGAGAGTGTCTGTTAGCCAGCTTAGTGTCGCCTGTCCTGTTGCTATCGCTGTTTCTCTTAAGCAGTTTTTATGTTCCTACCCGTCATTTTAGTTCCTGCATAAAATCCATAGCAAATCACATCACCTTTATTTTATAAATAAGTCTATAGTAAGATCAAGAGGAAATTTGAGTTGATGATCTCTAACATTATTTCTAATTTCATACTCTGAATCTGCTTTGTGCATCCTGTTTCTCAGTTTTAAAATAAGACATGTAGTTAGGTGTGCATGTTTTTTAACACAGATTTTTAAAAATTTGATATGTAACCACATTATGAATGGGTATCATGCTTCTAAAATATGAAAAAAAAATGACAAATATATCAAAAGGAGCTCCTCTCCTGCTTCCATGAAAGGCTCTGATAGTTCGTTATATCTAGTAAGCATTAGCAATCTCTGTGGATAAATGGCTTAGCTAAAGTTCCTGGCAAATGTCTCCTACAAGTGGAAGTGGAAAATGAAATGAAAAGTGGAAATGTCACTGATGAGTAATCAGGAGCTACATCCTTCAAGCAGACACATCTCCAAATAGCTTTTTGAGGTCATCATTCTGGGGCTTGATTTCTTCCCTGTAAAATCAGGGAGGTGAATTGAGAGCTTCTGAGGCTCCTGTTCCTTCTCAATCTGCATTTCTGCATGCATGCATGCTCAGTCACTAAGTTGTGTCTGACTCTCTGTAACCCCAGTGGACTGTAGTCCATCAGGCTCCTCTGTCCTTGGGATTTCCTAGGCAAGAATACTGGAATGGGTTGCCATTTCCTTCTCCAAGGATCTTCCCAACTCAGAGATCGAACCTGTGTCTCCTGCATTGCAGGCAGATTATTTCACTGCTGAGCCACTTGGGAAGTCCCTGTATTTCTGAGATTCTATTTAATATTCACTGGTTACAAAGTTATTCAGCTATGGGGAAGAACAACTACCTACCAATGTCGTTGAAGTTCTACTCTAGAACCAAGTGCAAGAGAAGTTTATTTTATGAAAAAATTTATTCTAACCTGATGGAAGTTAGAGCAAATGAAGTGGAAAATATCAGCCTAAATGCCAAAGTCAGATTGAAATAAAGTGAAAAGCGTAAATTTTACTCTACTGGGTATATCAGCTCGGCTTGCTTTCTTTATTATGTTTGTAGTCGTGCTATTTGACATTAGTGATAGGAAGTCAATTTAAAGCAGTCTTAGTTCAGCTAAGTATCAGATTCTTATTAGAGGAAACTCTCCAGAACTCAGGTAGAAAAGGAATGGAGAAAGCAGTGGTTGTCATCTCTGCAAAGAAGAGCTGTATATTCCTAATGTGCATTTATGTAAGTGGACTGCAACTCTGAAGAGAGAGTAGGTGTAACTACCACCTAAATAGCTAATGTAACAGCAGACACAGAACCCGCATCAGATTTTGCATGTTCCACACAGGGGGTCTTGTGAACCAAGGTAGGCTGTGGTGACTCAAGCTAGGAGATTGTTACTGTGGTCCCAGCAGTGAGAGATGACAGGACGCTGAACTGTGACCTTGACAATGAAGATAACAGGAGCTAACACTTATCAACTGCAGATTATGTGCTAGGCTGTCTTCCATGTACTGTCATCTGTGTATTACCTAATTTCTTGCAGAACTCAGATGTAAAATGACATACTATGTCTGACTCCAGAAGCCACATCCTTAGCTATTATCTTCCTCTGCCTCCTTATGTACCCAGGTTCTTAAGAAAGGACAGATTTGATGAACCATCAGGTGCTGAGAACAAAAAGCCTTGCGGGACATGATGTGTCTTGTAGAGTCACAGTGAGAAAAGTATGAAGTCTCTCCTTTGAAAAGCTCAGACTACCTATATGTGTGTGTATGTGTATACATATACTCTAATATATACATATATATCCATATATGCTGCTGCTGCTGCTGCTGCTAAGTTGCTTCAGTCGTGTCCGACTCTGTGCGACCCCATATACGGCAGCCCACCAGGCTCCCCCATCCCTGGGGTTCTCCAGGCAAGAATACTGGAGTGGGTTGCCATTTCCTTCTCCAATGCATGAAAGTGAAAAGTGAAAGTGAAGTAGCTCAGTTGTGTCCAACTCTTAGCGACCCCATGGACAGCAGCCTACCAGGCTCCTCCGTCCATGGGATTTTCCAGGCAAGAGTACTGGGGTGGGGTGCCATTGCAATACATGGATATTTTTACCTTAGCAACTCAGTGTGATTTTGCAAGAAACTCAAGTCTACTTTAGAAATCTTGTGAAATGTGCATAAATACTAAAATTGAGTATCTGAGATATAAAGTGAATCACCTAAATTTAAACAGGTTCAGGCCACTCTTTTTTAGTCACAAAACCATGTTTCTTCCATGGCATTCTAGATTAAAGGGGATTGAAGAATAAGAGGGGTGAGCTAGCACTAGACATGTTGATTTATTTATTTTGCAAATAACAATGCATCAGACTCTCCTGAATTTTCTTTGTTGTATAAGATCATGCTTTCCAGCCATGTGAATCCTACTCTGACTTATGTTATGATACTTATGGCTTAATTGATTCTCATGAACCTTTAATTTTATTTGCTAATCACTGGATTTCAAAGATGGACTTTTAAAAACTGTCTTTGAATGCCCTGGAAATACTGAGAGTATAACCTGTTATATGATTATTGTGAAAATAGATTTATCTTCCTGCTTTTGAAAGTGAGTTAAACTCCCCAGAGTTCTTCATGCAAATATGGAATTTAGGATTAGAAGTTTGATTGATTCTCTTTGTTTGCCTCTAGGAAGAGTAAAATGGAATAAAATCAATCAATCCATTAGACTTTTATGACTGTCTCAAAATGTCCTGTCATGTAGTTAAGTAGGAAAAAAAAAAAACATCTGAGAGAGGGGGAAAAAAAAAACAACAACAAAGAAATGGAGAAATGCATTAAAATTGTTTTATGTATGAGAAAGAACAATTTAAGTCAGTCATCCTAGATAAGTATGCTTTTAGTGCTTAAAACATACTCAACAGCCTTGGGCTAGCTCAATAATTTAAGCAGACTTTATTTTTGATTTATGTATTTCTCTTCTAATAATGCAACAATAGCCCATATCTTTGGGTCTATACTAATTAGTTAGAAATAGAATTTGAGGCCCAGGTCCTTAGGTCTTTCCATTTTTCTCCTAAATAAATATGGGGCCTCAGGTCCCTTGGTACCTCAGCTGAATTCACTACCTTGAAGAAATAAAGAGCATATATTCAGATTTGAAAGTGGCGTGGAGACAAAGCTATGTGGACCACTGATGGCATCTCCGGGTAGATTTCCTTAGTGCGTGGACTTAGGCAAGAAAAGCCGTACAGGTAGCACTGGAGGGAGGAGAGAGTGGATCCCAGTAATTAATCTTCACATTTAAGGATGATTCTGGTCAATTTAGAATAACACAAATATTCAATAGCTTTATACATTTTTCAGTTAGCAAATGAAGGCAACTTTGAAAGGAAGCATCGGTAGAGTAGGTAGGAAGAGCCAGATTAGGGCAAGCTGGTGAAATGCACATGAAGTGTCAGTGAGACCTGATGATACAAAGTGGAGAGGAACACGCTTTGTGTCTTACCATCTTATTAATTTTTCACTAGAATCTAACCAACTGCCTTGGTCTACAGTTCACTTCTGGTGGGAATTATGTGTGACGGAAGGGGGTTTTGTGTCTCCCTATTTTTCTCTGCCTCAATCACACCATAGAGTTTACTTAATTGGCTCTCTTAGGCATATTGCTGGATTTCCCTGGTGGCTCAGCTGTAAGGAATCTGTCTGCAAGTCAGGAGCTGCAGGAGATGCAGGTTTGATCCCTGGGTCAGGAAGATCCCCTGGAGGAGGGCATGGGAATCCACTCCAGTATTCTTGCCTGGAGAATCCCATGAACAGAGGAGCTTGGCAGGCCATAGTCCATAGGGTTGCAAAGAGTCAGACACTACTGAAGCGACTTAGCATGCACACAACTGGCATATTTCTATTTTTCCTGATTTGCTTAAAGGAGGGAGTATGAACCATTATGCTGAAGTTGAGTTACACGCTAACCATGTACGTTCTCAGCTATGTTAAACTCTTTCTTTACATTGTGTGTTTACACAGATTAGGAATGTAGAGTTAAGATCATATTTTATTACCGATATGCAGAGCACTAATATGGCAAAGAGTCTGGTTTTATATGCAATGTCAAGAGAATAGTGAGTCATTTTCTATTCATTCAAAAATCATCTTCCCCATGGTACACTGACTATACTAAATAAATTAAAATCAGAAAATATATCACTAATATTTTTGCATCTTATTTTTTATTTATCCAAATCATTTGTATTTCCCAAGGGTTATATTGATGGTAATCAGAGTTTTACCATGTTATAATATAGGCTTTAAAAACTTAAAAAGAAAACCTCTCTTTAACACAGCCAGAAGCATAATGCTTTCCGTATAGTAGATGATCAACAAAATCACGGTGAACAGATACATACTAGATATAGCCTTGATTTTTAACAATATGTAATTGGAGGAAATGAGGACAAGACTGTTATAGGAATATTTTTTTAGTCAGCCATTTGCAAAACTGTATTCATGGTAATTACTCAAAGATTGTGCAGTGTTACATTCATCCTCTTTTAAAGAAATGCTGGAACGCAGTATTCTGGTGCTTCTGATAAGACACTATTCCCTAGGTTCTCCTGTCTAGCCGTGTGTCACAATACCTTACCTAGTAGACAGTTGGTAGGTGGATGGAATGTCAGACAGGAATGGGGAAAGTCACAGTGGAGTGAATTTGATACTTAAACTCTTCTGATTTCTCTCTCATAATTTTCTTTTGCAGAGACACAGAGGGCCATGCGCTTCTCGCACATGTGAGTAAGCAGCTTTACTTTCTACTCTGTCTCGAGTTCCCCATCCAGCAGCCTTGCTCACTGATGCCACAGGCTGTCTCTCGATACCAGGGGTCTTTCCATGCACCGTTCCTCAGTGGACATGGGAACTCACAGAGACTAATGCTGGTGCCTCATCCAGGATGGAAGTATGTGGAATTCATAACTGTCCAACTAAATGAGGCCAGAATCCCTAGTATTTTATCTGAATCTTCAGTTGTAGGCTCAGATGCCAGGTGTGTGCAGAGCGGGATTATGGCCTATGTGGTTGTAAAAACTTCATATTTCTGTTTATTATTAGTATCCTTTATGTTGATATAGAAAACTGATTCTCTGAGGTGTATAAATGAATGCTCCTAGACCTCCAAGTGAATGTGTTTTGAAGGATAGTCACATGAGACTAGAAATCAGAAGCAAGTTAAAGACTGAAGATATAAGTATGGTTGTCTTGGTTCAGTTTAGTTCAGTTCAGTTCAGTTCAGTCACTCAGTCGTGTCTGACTCTTTACAACCCCATGAATTGCAGACACAGGACTAATTGTGTTCACCTTGTAAGTGAGCAAAAGGGAAGAAGAGTCTCAGGCATGAGATTTGGGTGGGGAGTCTCAATAATAGACCGAGAAGAGGACAATGAAGAAGAGGGAGAGAACCGTGTACTGTTCTGAACAGAGTATTGTGTCCTATAGGCCGAAGAGAAAGTGCTTCCAAAAGCAGGGATTAATCAGCTGTGTGAAGGACACTGAGAAGTTCCCAAGAAGAGGTCTGGAGATTGCTTATGAGCTTTCAGAAAGTGGAGATTGTCTGAGACCTGGGGAGTGGCAGGTGATGCACGAAAGCCTAATAAGTGTAAATTCAAGAGAGGAGAGGGGTCGGGGGTGCAGGGAAACTGAGACTGAGGATACTGATCGTGAGAGCAGAGACATGGAGTGGTGGAGGGAGCAAGAGGTAGAGTTTAAAAGACAACTTTTCCTATTAAAATATGTGTTTAAGACAGAGGATAAGGCTGCATGTTGGTTTGCTGAGGGCAGTGACCTACTGGAGAGAGAGGAATGCTAATGTGAGAGAGCAGGTGAGAAAATTGCCAACTTGAATTACTTGAGTGTTTGAGGAGGAGTCTGATCTGGTGCATAAATGGGACTACTGATATAACTTATAGGCCAGTATCCTTGATGTTAGAGGATTATGATGCTTTGAATCGGGAAGTATCCCCAAGAGATCAAATCCATCTCTGTTATTTACAGAAATTATTTATAGGATTGGGTGGACAAATCCTCTAAAAGTAATTACATACCCTACTATTGAGTTTATTTTTTCTCTTAAATGATTCAGGATTCTAAACATGAATTGAATATTCTACACATCATGCAGAGAGTTGACTGATGGAGTATTTTTCTTTTCAAGTCCTCTTTGCAAGAATCTTAGCAATTATTTTATCCTCACAGATACAGGAGATTTTCTCATTGTAGGATGTGGTTCAGGGAAGTCAGGAGTAGGAGCTACACAATGACTTGAACAAGAAAGTTTTAATAGAATTATTAATTACTTACAGGGGGATAGATAGTAAGATGATCCAGACATAGCACTTTATAAATGCCCTGGGACTGAGGGAGAATACCATACCCAAAGATAGAATAACTCAGAGGGTTGCCCTCCAATGCTAGAATCCAGGTCTATTTGGGAAAGGTGGGTTGCAGTCTGCTGGACAGGGTGGGAGGGAGGTGACTGGGTGGCCTTTGGCTTGTGCACACACATAGGTCCGAGCTGGCAGACTGTAAGCCTTCTGCTGGAGCCCAGGTGGGCTGACACCAGTAGGGCTGCCAGAGGGCTAGGGGGGCAGGGGACTCTACCAGGGCACCAGCAGGCCACATCTGGAGGGACAGAAGCCGTGGAGCAGGTCCTGCAGGCGGGAGACCTCTGCCAGGATTCCCAACATGCAGGCGGGCTGCGGTCTGCAGGCAGATATCCAGAGACAGGAGCACTTACATCCTCACAGGGAATCCAGAGCTCCAGCATGGATTGGAGAGCTGGGCGGTGAGTGTCCTGGGTGTGCCTGGACAGCAGAAGCCTCCGGGCAGGCACAGGGATGTTCCCCCACCGCTTGGGCTGACTGCGGGCAAAGTAGGTTGTTTGCCTCATCCAGCACCACCATCACCAGGGCGACCCCGTAGCGGGGACTGGAGCGGAGGCCGTCAGTCACCTGGCAGCTCACGTGGCCACACTATTTAGTTTCATTTCACGTATTGTTGAAATTTTATAATATTCTTGGTGTGGATTATAGATTATCAGACTGATCTTGAACATTTTCTGGTTAAATAAGTAACTTTAGAAAAATTTTACCATGTTTTTAAAGCAATGGAGGCATGGCAAAAGGATAATATTTTACCTTTAGAATCAGAAACTTTAAATCACAAACTACCATATAATGCAACCTTGAATTATTTATGAAAAGAGGTTTTAATAACTGTGGCATCTTAGGAAACTTCTCTAAGAAGGGAATTTTTCCATAATCTTTTCATTGCATATGAATTCACCAAATTTAACCAACTTCCATGTGTAAAGCAATAATATAAACCCCCTCTTCAAGAAGAGAATATATGACATAAGTGTAATCTCTTCCACAAATATAAATTATTCTCATGATAAAGAGACCACACACACTGTTACATAATCTGGTATATTCCATGTCAGACCATCTTCTATTATAAATCTACAGTAGTCAAACATCTGCTTAGTACATTTGGCTGTAAATTTGGATAATCTTCCTGGACACTGCCATTGTTATGGAACATGCCAGTATTTCTTTACTAATCTTCTTGCATGTTGTGTGTTAGCCACTTAATCGAGTCTGTCTCTTTGGGACCCCATGGGCTGTAGTCAGCCAGACTCTTCTGTCCATGGGATTTTCCATGCAAGAATACTGGAGTGGGTTGCCATTTCCTCCATGCAATCTTTCCAACTCAGGGATCAAACCCATGTCCTCTGAGTTGCAGACAGATTCTCTACTATCTAATGCACCAGAGAAGTCCTTGGTGGCTCAGACTGTTTCTTAGGTAATGCTTTTTAATGAAACTTGGATACTAAGTGAAAGCTACTCGAATCTGCTAGCATTGCATCCTAATAGGTCAGGGCAGAAAGAGCCAGCTGACTGAAACCTTGTTTCTGGCTCTGCTTGGATAAGTTACAGGAAAGCAAGAAAAGCAACCTCACTGGATCACTCTGTAATCATGGGCTTCCCTGGCGGCTCAGAGGGAAAGAACCCACCTGCTCTTGCAGGAGACACAGCTTCAATCCCTGGGCTGAAAGATCCCTGGGAGAAGGAAATGGCAATCTACTCCAATAGTCTTGCCTGGAGAATCCAATGGACAGAGGAGCCTGTCCTGTCCAGAGAGGGGCTAGAGTCGCGAGTCGGACACGACTAACAGAGCAACGAAATCATGCTGATAGCATACTGCATAGCAAGCATGCGAACAGCAGCGACTGGCAGAAGAGCCTACCTAGGACACTTTTTAGCAAGACTTTATATGACCTTTCTAGGGTTGAGTGTGGGAAGCAAACCTGAAATTCAGGGGTCTGTGGAGCGTGAGTCCATGGAAAATTCCAGAGTATAAAATGGGGTGCATAAAAGGGTATTTCCAGATTGAAATACTTTTGCTTTCTTTATTACAGAACATATTCATCACTTAGACATATTGTATGTTAAATCTGACCAAGAATGTATCTTGTGTAGAACAGAGGATGTGCTGTAGATGCTTTGTTGATTTAAGAAAGCTACTGGTGGTTGGTGTTATTTAACCTAATGCTATCAAAGTAATTCTGAAGTAGTTATAAAAATAACATTAGCTTTAGAAGGTAGTCCATTTCCAAAGTGAGGGCTGTGTACAGTTATAAATGGTATGGATAAGTAGCACTCAAGTGACATTATGAAGTAATTTATTTCAAGATATAAAAATAAAATCTAGATTCATCTGATAACAATGAACATGTTTTCAGTAGAGCTCATTATCACATCCGCCTTACTTTCCTTCACGTTCAGTGTTTCTTCCGAGAAAATCTGAATGTTTATAGAGCTCTCAGAGAAATAGGCCATCTATACCTCAACATTTTTGTCTTTTATAAAATTACCTACTGGGATGAGGTAAAGAAAAGGCACACCCAAGTGCCCACCTCGGTTCCCATGGCTTCAGTATATAAACCAATGCTCACATTGGTCAATTGAGGTCATCTTTCAAGTGACAACTTGTGGGACTTAAAACTATCAGTGCCTAGAAATGTCATTGACTTTGGTTTATATGTAAAAATATAGCTCTTTCAAAGGTAAGGAATCCCTTTATTTGAGTATCCCTTTCCAAATTTTATTTAACTATACCTGTTTACTTTCTCCTCTAACTTCTAGGCAAATCCTATTGTAAAAAGAACACTGAACCATAAAACAGCACCAATCCTTTTTATCAAACCCCCAGACATGTCACAATTAAGAACTTAAACTAAACATCTGCAGCCAAGTTTCTGAACCAAAGTATCAGCTACTAGCTGTAATACCTTGGCTAAAAACCTCTGCTTATTTGAGTTTCTTTGTTTTAAATTAAGATCTTAATTCAAATAAACTTATCAAAACTTTTAAATTCTTTTGCATTATTTGTATCCATTTGTTTAATTTTTAAAATATAATTTAAATTTTTTTTTAAATTTCATAAAGGTCACAATTAAGGTTGTATTTATGTGAAAGTTCCCGAGATTAATCTCTGTGTAAACTGAGCTAGAATGACTTAAGAGAATAGATAATAGTAAAGTAGGACGTAAATAGGACCACCTATTTCGTTCCTACATACATTTAGGTAAATTTACAGTCAATAACAGCATCTTTTCAAATGCTGTTATTTATTATTATTATAATGATTATAAACACCCAAATATGTATTATTTCACTTGTATTCTAAAAGTCTTATTTTAATCATATCTTCTTAGTGTTGATGCAGGACATGAACCTCTGATGCACTGCAGTTGTTTTCTCCTTTCCGTGTTTGCTTTGTTCATTGTTGTCTGCAGCTGATCACAGGGGTTTTCACAGCTTAAATGGGACTGTATAAAATCTGTGGTACATCTGTGCCTGTCCTGACCTCAGCATTCTCAGTTCAGGTCTTCCATATGTGACATTCTGATTAGCGTAGGAATTCTTTGGAGCATTGTTCAGTGTTCTTACCTGAAGAAACTTGGTGGTAAATCTCACTGAGTCCACGTTTTTGGCTCTTAGAGTCATGGTAGCATTTTTTGGGGGGGAGGGGGATCTAAGAGTTGAGTATTGTCTGAGACAAAAGTCAGAGCTATTTTGCAAGAAAGGGATGAAATCTAGGTATTTGTATAATTTTGAACTCAAAATAATAGTCACCTTATCCACTCACATATTTAGTTTTTTCAAGCAATACAATTTATTCAGTTTCTATTAAGTATTAAAATGTATTTATATAATGAAGAAAAGTGACATCATTTTTGCCATTATGAAAGTAAGGTGTCGTAAGCAGAGGTAGCCATTAATCAGATAATTGCA
Organism: Madoqua kirkii; assembly: GCA_006408675.1. Taxonomy (NCBI): domain Eukaryota; kingdom Metazoa; phylum Chordata; class Mammalia; order Artiodactyla; family Bovidae; genus Madoqua; species Madoqua kirkii. Next base: position 16,226 of record SJYC01034876.1, read on the forward strand.
ACATTAAAAATGCAAAACTACAACTATGCTAATTGATATGAAGAGACAGTATCTTAATTGAGCAATGTGTAATGTAGGTAATAGTAGATTTGACATAATATAGGAGTTAAGTAAAACTTCTTAAAGATACTATGATTGAGTTAAGATTTGTACCAGGGAGAGTGAGTCATTCAGATGCCGAGGCTGAAGGCAGTGGAACTGTTCTGTGGGCTGAGCAGATGTCGTGAGAAGAGGATGGAAGGGAAGATGGACACACCAGTACTGTCAAGAATGTACAGGGCATTATTTGTTGTGGCATAAATTGATTTAGGGATATGAATCATATGGCAGTGCTGTGTTGTATGATTGGACAATACAAGAAGGAAATCTTGGTGTTTTCTGCTAATGTATTTGTAGCAGAGATGAATTGAACATGTAAATTTTGAGGGGCTTTACTAGGTATAATGTGAGACACCTTGAGACATTTAAGTGGGGGTATGAAGAAGGCAGCTAACTATATGGATCAGGAGCTCAGGGAAGAGGCTGTGCTTCTAGATGATGGCTAGGGCCTTATCTGATTTGCTCTTCTGATGCCTAAAATGCTGCTTTTTAAGAAGCACTCAGCATATAATTCATGAGTTAAGAGATGAATAGTTCATATTTTTTCATCTAGGTGATACTTCTAGTCAGGAGTACTAATGGGTTTGCCAGGAGAGAGACTGTAGCCTGCAATAAGGTTGTGGGTTGGGCTGAGCCTTGAAGGGCTTGGTTTAGAATAACTGAGAGATGAGAATAAACTTTGGATAGACAGAGAAGAAGTGGCCGGAGAGGGAGGTGCTCAATGGAGGTGATCACTCCAAAAATTCACAGGGAATGCAGACTGTATGTTGTCCATCTTCATAAAAGATGGCAAACATAGAAACAAGACTGATTGGGTTGAAAATTGAGTGGCAATGTGGAAATGAGGAAAGTTTAGTGGAGAGGAAGGAAGGCTGTGAAGGGGAGAAGGTGGAAAGATGGTTGGTGGAGAGACAAGTGAGGTCAAGAGAGAATTGGTTCTAAAAAAATAAAACAACTGGAGACACTTGAGCTGATTCAAACTCTCATGAGAAGAATAGAAATGAAGAAGTTGAAAATGCAAGGAAAAATGGACTCTTGGTAGCATCATGTTTCAGATAAAGTAGGATAGAAACCTACTTACATAGTGTTCTTTCATGAAAATTGTGAGACTTTAGCAGGGTGAAGACAGCATTTATGAATCTGTGTTTGCAATTTTGCTTTCAATTTTTATTTTATATTGGACTATAGTTGATTTATAATACTCTGTTAGTTTCAAATGTACAGCAAGGTGACTCAGTTATACATACACATGTATCTTTTCCTTTTCAGATTCTTTTCCCCCTTAGGTTAGTACAGAATACTGAGTATTCTCTGTGCCATGCAATAAGTCCTTGCTGATTATCTATTTTATATACAATAGTGTGTGTACCACCCCACGCCAGTACTCTTGCCTGGAAAATCTCATGGATGGATGAGCCTGGTGGGCTGTAGTCCATGGGTTCACTAAAAGTCAGACACGACTGAGTGACTTCACTCTCACTTTTCACTTTCATGCATTGGAGAAGGAAATGGCAACCCACTCCAGTGTTCTTGCCTGGAGAATCCCAAGGACGGCGAAGCCTGGTGGGCTGCTCTCTGGGGTCACACAGAGTCGGACATGACTGAAGTGACTTAGCAGCAGCAGCAGTGTGTGTATGCTCATTCCAAACTCCTAATTTATCTCTCCCCTGCTACCTTACCCTTTGGTAACCATAAGTTCGTTTTCTAAGACTGTATGTCTGTTTTGTAAATGATTTCATTTGTATCATTTTACCTTTTTTTTAAGATTCCACATATAAATCATATCACAAATTTGTCTTTGTCTGACTTACTTAACTTAGTATGATAATCTCCAGGTTCATCAGTGATGCTGCAAATGGAATTATCTCATTCTTTTTGGCTGTGTGGGTACAGGAGGGCCTAGAGGAGCGACTCCACGTTCAAGGCAGGAGGATTGGCGGTGAGGAGAGACATCTTGTCCAAGGTAAGGAGCAGTGGCTGTGCTTTGCTGGAGCAGCTGTGAAGAGATACCCCATGTCCAAGGTAAGATAAACCCAAGTATGACAGTAGGTGTTCCAAGAGGGCATCAGAGGGCAGATACACTGAAAACATAATCACAGAAAACTGGTCAATCTAATCACACTAGGACCACAGCCTTGTCTAACTCAATAAAACTAAGCCATGCCCTGTGGGGCCACCCAAGATGGGCGGGTCATGGTGGAGAGGTCTGACAGAATGTGGTCCACTGGAGAAGGGAATGGCAAACCACTTCAGTATTCTTGCCCTGAGAACCCCATGAACAGTATGAAAAGGCAAATTGATAGGATACTGAAGGAGAAACTCCCCAGGTCAGTAGGTGCCCAATATGCTACTGGAGATCAGTGGAGAAATAACTCCAGAAAGAATGAAGGGATGGAGCCAAAGCAAAAACAATACCCAGTTGTGGATGTGACTGGTGATAGAAGCAAGGTCTGATGCTGTAAAGAGCAATATTGCATAAGAACCTGGAATGACAGG
>SJYC01034879.1:0-35265 GCA_006408675.1 Madoqua kirkii
AAAATACCAAGAAGTTTAATGATTTTTATTTATATTACAAAATACATGAAGTAGGAAATATCTAAACAGAAACTAGTACAGTAAATGATTATTCAGTTATTTTCAAACTCATTTCCCTGAATAGTATAGTAGAAATGAAAAAAACTATATTTTGTTGGTCTCTATCTCTTAGGGTTTTCTAGCACTTTAGGGAAGCTACCAATTTCTAAAAAACAAAAAAAAATTTAAAACCACAGTATAGATATTGTTTGCTAATTCATACATCTTAAACATACTACCATAATATATTTCCTAAATACACATCCAAGGAAACTAAAGCTGTTTAGTACATAAAATTAAATTTGTGTGTGCTTAGTCACCCAGTCATGTCTGACTCTTTGTGATGCCATGGACTGCAGCCCACCAGGCTCCTCTGTCCATGGTCTTCTCCAGGCAAGAATACTATAGTGGGTTGCCATGCCCTCCACCAGAGGATCTTCCCAACCCAGGAATCAAACCAGGGTATCCTGCACTGCAGGTAGATTCTTTACCAGCTGAGCTACCAAGGAAGCCCATATATATTGAATATTTATATATGTAAAATATAAATTGTTTTTCATAAAGGCTATAATAGTGAGAGTCTTCTTAATCTATCAGATCTTACCTGGGAACCAGAAATAACTCATTGGAGATGATGTCTCTGAGTAAAGCCTTAATGATTATATTTTGCTTTCTTTTAAATAGAATATTAGCACTTCTATGGCATTTAATACAAGCCAGCTGTTTTTCTAAACATGATGTTGTCCCTTAATGGCAACTCACTCCAGTATTCTTGCCTGGAGAATCCCATGGATGGAAGAGCCTGGTGGGCTACAGTCCATGGGGTCGAAAAGAGTAGGACATGACTGAGCAGAACTCACTTCACTTCACTACTTTACAAATAAGAGAATTGTTAAATTGTTGGAGAGTTTCTGATATGAATCTGATGGTACAAGAAAGATTTACTTTGCAAGATCTCTTTGACTAGGAATACTTTACAACATCATGGTCCAATCAAGTAGCTAACTAACCCAGGTTGTCCTTACCAGTTGTCAAGGTGAAAGTGAAGTCATTCAGGTGTGTTCGACTATTTGTGACCCCATAGACTGTAGCCTGCTAGCCTCCTCCATCCACAGGATTTTCCAGGCAAGAATACTGGAGTGGGTTGCCATTTCCTTCTCCAGGGGATATTCCTGACCCAGGTATCAAACCTGCGTCTTCTGCATTGCAGGCAGACTCTCTACCGTCTGAGCTACCAGGAAATTCCCATTGTCAAAGCGCTGTGCATTAAGAACAAAAGGAGAAGTGAACACTGTTAAGAGAGGTTATCTGATGTATCACTTGCGGAAATAGTCTTTGGAATTTTAAGCTTTAGCAAAGTCCTTAACCATATGCAAGTGAAAATGATTCTGGAAAACAATTCTTCTTTATTCTTTTTTCCCTGGGAATCCGAATCTTTAGGGAGTATTTTTATACTTCTATTTAGTTTTTTTCTGATTTTTATCATATTTCTTATGATTATAGCAATGATTACCTAAGAAAATTATCATCAGAGGCAGTGATACTTAATTGCGGTGTATATTTTGTAGCCTGTAAAGGCATATCGAAGCATTTAGTGTGAATGATGAGCAGAGCATCAACACAGTGAAAGACTGGGAAAAAAAAATTAACATATTGTTGCTCTTAAGCTGCTGCTGCTAAGTCACGTCAGTGGTGTCCGACTCTGTGCGACCCCATAGACGGCAGCCCACCAGGCTCCCCCGTCCCTGTGATTCTCCAGGCAAGAGCACTGGAGTTGGTTGCCATTTCCTTCTCCAATGCATGAAAGGGAAAAGTGAAAGTGAAGTCGCTCAGTCGCGTCCGACTCTTCGTGACTCCATGGACTGCAGCCTACCAGGCTCCTCCGTCCATGGCAGTTTCCAGGCAAGCAAGAGTACTGGAGTGGGTCGCCAGTGCCTTCTCTGGAATATATTGTTACTGTAGCTTAAATGGAAAAAAGTAAACTTGCAAAGAATAGTCATTCATCCCTTGACATAAAAAATCTAAGTGAATATGCTTCTTTCTTTTCTATGGTTAAACACTAGTTTATGAGCTACCTAATCCTTTTAACAAGATTGAAATCCTTTAATCTTGCTGAGATATCCCAAAATGAGAGTTAACAAAGGTATATCAGATATATTCATCATTGTACCGATGAAATTACAGTCCTTGCCCAGACAACTCATGACCTCGATTGCATTTTAGACCTTCTTCTGATCTAGATAAGTTTAAATAAATAAATAAATAAATAAGCAGCAAGCAACTTTGGAATTACCAAATAATAGTTGAAAAAGCAGAGAAAGTAAAGTTTGTTTTTTTGTGATACTGAAAGTATAACTTAAAGCATTGCTTATTTACAGATTGATTTAGAATTTTTATACTGTGTGTTGTTGTAAAACTTATTTATTAGACCTACTGATAATAATAATTAAGATTGAAAAATAGAGTTATAGCTTGAATGTTTCCAAAAATATATTGACTAGAAAATATATGACTGGACAACAGAATTAACTCTAAACATAATAACTGGTCTGAAAAGTGCTTCATAACTTTTGTGAATTTCATCATTCAGAATTTTTACTGCTTCGGTTTTATCTTTGACAAATGGATATCAAGAAATACACAGTTTTCTGCTTGATTGAGAAAGTAAAATTATATGTTTTTGTATGTGAGTAGAGGAAAATGCATTATTAAATGGTAGTTACCTAAAAGCAGCTTCATAAATACTGTTGAGAGATTATTTCATCCTGCTCACACTAAATAATAGGGCTGTCTGAATTCTTCCTATGATTCTAAATAACTTTATTTATTTATTTTTTTTTTGCAGTCATCCTAGAAAGAGAATCCACCTTCAGTTTGAATTTTCAAATCACTTTAAAGTTACATTTGTCATTTTGCTGTATTTCTCATTTATTATTCATTTGTTCTTTAGAAGACAGAAAAATGGAGGAGAGGAGGGCAAAGGGACATTTGGAGAAAAGAGAACAGAAGTAAGCTAATAGAAAGCTAGTAGATTTAAATCCAACCATATCAATACCACATTAGATTTAAATGCTAAATACTCCAATAGACATTGTCACATTGGAAAAAAATCTGTAGCTGATTATGTATTAAATACAACATCCCTAATTAAATTTAAAGGTATAAAGTAAAAAGATGGAAAATATATACCAAGCAAATAGTAATTGAAAGAAAACTAAAGCTAAAAAAGGGAAAATTGAAGTAGTTATATCACATGACCTAGATTTGAGAGCAAAAGATTCTAATATGGATAAGACCATCATAAATTCATCAAAAGGACATGAACCCTAAAGATTTATGAATCTGATAACAGAGATTAAAAATGCAGCAAGCAAAAATTGATAGAACACAAAAAGAAGTAGACAAATTCACCATTATGGTTGGAGACTTCAACACAGCCCTTTTGATAACAGAGAAAACAATGACACAAAATTGGTGAGACTATGAAAGACTTGACCAGTCTATCAACAAATTTGATATAATTGATATACAAAAATGCAGAATTCATGTTATTTATAAGGTCACAAAGAACTTTCATCAAAATACACCATGTTCTAAGAAAGCTACTCTCCATACATTTAAAAGTACTCAAGCTATATCAAGGATGTTCTATGACTGCAATAGAATTTAAATCAAAATTAATAACAGAAGATGTTTTGAAATATGAAAATGAAATGAAATATTTTAAAGCAAACCAAAGCCAAATAAGTAAGAAAAATTACCTAAAAATTTTAAATAGAATGAATACACAACATATCAAAATTAATGAGAGGCAGCTAAAATAGGGCTTTGAGGGAAATTTGTAGCACTAAATGCCTATAAGCTAATGACCTAATCTTATGTTTAGCAGAGCAAGCAGCAACAATAACAAAAACAGGAATCAAGCCCAATTTTAGAGGAAAGAAAATTTTCCTAGAAGAAAGGAAATAGTAAAGATAAAAGCACAAGTAATGATATAGAAAACAAAAACAATTTGAAAAACAAATTAGTGAAACAAAAACTAGTTATTTGTGGAGATCAGCAAATTTAACTCTCTTCTAGCTAAAATGATAAGACAAAAACAAACTAACAAAAAATATATATCATTATTGAGAGAGTGAATACCCCTTAAAATCAGATAAAATATAAGAAAGAAATTTGAATAACTTTCTGGTAGTTTAGAACTATATCCATTATTCCTTATTAATTCTCTTTTAAAAAGTTGAGTCTTGTCCTTTCCTTCAGCTGTAAGCAGGATTTTATAATTTGTTTCTAACAAATAGCATAAGTGAGGATGATGCTGTGCAGATGAGGACGCTGGCTCATGAAAGGCACTGTGACTTCTTCCTCACTCTCTCTTAGATTCCTTGCTCTGGGAGAAATTTTCATGTTGTGAGAAAGCTTAAGTACTTAAGCAGCTTATGGAGGGGCCAGGTGGTAAAGAATAAGGCCATTTGCCAAGAGTCATCAAGGAACTGAGGTCTTCTTCCAACAGACATGTGAATGATCCATCTTGAAACTGGATACTCTGAGTCATCAAGCCTTCAGCTGACTGCAGCCAAAAGAGAGAGCTTAAGTCTGAAATATCCAGATAAGCTGCTTCTGAATTCCTGAACCAGAGGAACTATATATAATAAATGTTTGTGATTTTAAATATTATACATTGAGGTAATTACTTACACAGCAGTAGATAAGTGAAAAAAAATACTCTTTGCTAATTAATTTGAAACAGATTAAATTTAAAATTTTCATGGAAAATGAAAAATACTGACACTCAAGGAGAAATAAATAACCTGAATAACTTTAAATCTACTAAAGGAATTGAATTTATAGTTTCAAACTTTCCCCAAAACAAAATGTCAAGCACAGATGTCTTCACTGATGGCTTCTACCAAACATAAAGAAAAAAAAAAAACAACAACAACAGCAATTCTAGAAGAGAAACACATCCCTGCTTTTTCAGCAAAGTTATCATTACCTTATATCAAAACCAGAGAGACTTTGAAAGAGAAAAATATCTGTTTATCTTTCTATATCTGATGCAATTTTAGTACATTAAATCCAACAATGCATATAAAGGATAGCAGTGTATGGTAATGTGGGTTTATTCTGGGAATGCAAGATTACTTCCATATTTGAAAATCAATCAGATTAATTTGTCATTTCAACAGAATAAAGATAAAAAACTATATGAGCATTCCAACAGATGCAGAAAAAGTTTGACAAAATTCAATATCTGTTAACGATAGAAAATCTCAGTGGACAAGAAATAGAAAATAACTTTGCCAAGTGTGTAAGGGCATCTACCATATACCTACAGCTAACATAAAGCTGAAAGATTCAGTATTTTCTTTCTATCATCAAGAAAATGGCAAGATGTTCAGTCTCAGTTCTGCTCTTCACCATTCTCTTATAACTGATCTGAAGCAATATAACAAGTAGAAGAAAGCAATAAGATACAGATTGAGAAGGAAGAACTAAAACTATCTCTCTCTGCATCAACATGATTATCTACAGAATAATTCAAAGAATCTGCAGAAAATGACAAGTAATAAGTGATTTTAGCAAGATAGAGAATACAAACAATGTATAAGAAATATATGTTTATATAATAGCATTGAACAATTTAAAATTGTTTTTTAAACTAATATTTATATAATAGCAAAAATATAAGACACAAAGTATGTATGAGATCTATAGGCCCAAACCTATAAAACTCTGATAAAATCAAATAGGATCAAAATAAGTGCAGAGATATCATATTTTGTAGGTTGGAAAACTCACCCTTTATTGTCAAGACATACCTTCTTATCAAAGTGATAGATTCAACAAAATTCCATTCAAGGCCTAGCAGGATTTTTTTAGAAGTCAAATTAACATGAAAATATATATGGAAGGATAAAGAACTAGAAGCCAAAATGAATCCCTAAACAGAGAATAAATTTGGACAACTCTCTCTCACAACTTGATTTCAAAGCTTATTATAAAGTTATAGCCACCAAGAGAGTATAGTATTGGTAAAAGGTAGAAAATGGATAAATGCAACAAAATAGTTTAGAAATGGAACCACTTATACATGACCAATTGATTTTCACAAATGTGCAAAGACAATTGAAAAGAGAAGGATTTTTTTTTTTTTAACTAGTGGTGCTGGTACAATTGGGTACACATATACAAAACAAAACAAAAAGAACCTTAATCCAGTTTCTGAACTTATATCATATGCAGAAACTAACTCAAAATGTATTATATAGACATATAAGATACAAATGCAAAACATGTCTATAAAAAAACATAGGTGAAAATTTTGTGATATTGAAAAAAATACAATTTCCTGCATATAACAGTAAATATACATTACAAAATTAAAAGAAAAAGTCCATAAATTGTACTTCCTCAAGGTTAAGAACTTATGTTTGAAAGACACTGTTCCACTAAAACACAAACAGTGATTGGAAATTAAAGTTACAGATTAGGGGAAAATGTTTGCAAATCACCTAACAAAAAACTTAATGTATCCTAGATGTATAAAGGACTCTAAAACTCAACAAGTACATAACAATGATTTCCTTTCATCTGACTTCTGATCACATTTTCATTACTTTTCTGCCATAACTCATAGCTTCTTGAGGTCCTTTAGACCTTTTTCTAAGAATTTCCTTAAGGCATTTTTAGTTTCCACTTCTTTTCCAGTTTCAACACCAGCGTCACAGTCTTAAGTGTTGTTATGTCAACTCCCTACTTCTAGGTACACACATTTATATAGTTTGTCTATTGTTGCATAAAAATCCAACCCAAAACTTAGTGGCTTAAAACAACAGAAATCATGCTTCAGTTAAATTACTAACAAATTGATGCTGCTGACAATGAAAGCTGGACTGTGGACGTGTGGTTCTAATTCTTCATGTGGACCTCTATACCTGCTGCTTGGGTGTCCTCACACCATGCAGACCGGTACCATAAATGACCATTTCGGAAGAACAAGAAGGAACAGCATAACATTTTGACCATCTTACCTCCAAAATCACATTGTATCCTTTTTACCATAAACTCTTGGTGGAAGCAAATGTCAAAGAAAGCCTATGTTGAAAGGTATGAGACATAGCTTTCTTTTGAGAGAAAGGTGACACGTTACTAGGAGAGCATTTGGAAGGAAGAATATTTTTGTAACTGTTGATATTATGAAAAATACAGCCTGCCTCAGTCAGTGTACCCCATATTAGCTGTGACATCTATATTAATTAAAAAGCACTCTGAGTCCTAGTTTCTCATCATTAAAATATGGGTGATAATTATTTTATATTTGCTGAAAGTTTTTGTGAGATAGCATTTTGCATTTGGAAGGAAGAATATTTTTGTAACTGTTGATATTATGAAAAATACAGCCTGCCTCAGTCAGTGTACCCCATATTAGCTGTGACATCTATATTAATTAAAAAGCACTCTGAGTCCTAGTTTCTCATCATTAAAATATGGGTGATAATTATTTTATATTTGCTGCAAAGTTTTTGTGAGATAGCATTTAAGGCATATAACTCAATGTCTAACACACGCTGAACATTCAGTACTTGGTAGCTGCCAACATTATCCACCTTTGATATTATCACCATTGCACATGCTGCTTTTCAGTTTTCTTCACTAACTGTCCTTCCTATGCTAAGTTTTCTGAGATGTTCCACTGTACTTTAAAAATTTTAAATCTCTAACAGGGCAGCCTCATCCACTTATATCCATTCAGTTATCACTTAACTGCAGATGACTTCCAAATACATATATTGTGTTCAGTTTCTTCTTTTATATTTCAAAGCCAGGCATTTACCTGCATTCTCAGGCTTTGCATTTGTATTTCCCCAAATAATTCTCAGGTTTAACATAGTTTAAAAATGAACTATAATTGCTTCTTGCTTCTACACACCCTTGTAGGTCTGGTTTTGCTTTCTTAATTAAAGGCACCAGTACCTGCCATAAAGTTGCCTTAGCAGAAACTTATTATTCAAATTAATAACATTATCTCAGTCAATTCCTTTATTTTGTCACCAAGACCAATCAACTTTCCCTTCTAATAAATATTCTATTCATCTCTTGCTATTTCCACTTCCTCTCCTTTTCTTCTAACACTCATTTTATTTGCTTAGAACAGAGTGACAGATACTTAACTGGTCTCCATCTCCAGTTGAGCTCTGTTCCAGTCTTCCTAGATATACTAATTTGGATGATAAAATTTGCAACCCTTAAATGTCTCTTTGGCATGAGAACTAATTTAGGCTGGTTATTTTAAAGAAACAGTTCAGAGTGTATTTATTTTTTAACCTCCACTTTAGCTGTGCGAAGAATTTAAGACTAAGACCTGCTCCTGAAATACAGGTATTAAACCAGAGGTACCTGAAAAGAACATGAGTTTAGGTGTGGTGGGGGAAACTTGCAGGGCTTAGAGATAAGTGTTTAGTGTCCCACTGTGATATGTAAAGCCAAATTACCAATTTACCAAATATCACCAGATTACCAAATATTTGCTTTTCCATCTCCATGTGAATTGCTTTGAGGTTCCAAACCACTACCCCCAGCATCCTCTTGTCTTTAACTGAAGATGGTATTTAAGGTAATGATTTCAGCCATTTTGGTGACTTTTCCTGGGTCTCTCCCATGTTTACATGTTATTAAATTTGTGTTTGATTATTTTTCTTATTAATCTATCTCATGTTAATTTAAGTATGTAGGAAAACTTCTACCTCCCTGACACCAATCAAGAGATGTGTTCTAACACAAACCTAATTACAATAAACACTTATTTTAAAAAAAGCTTTCAGTGCTTCCCGTAGATTTCAGAACTGCTAGTTTGGGCTTCCCTCCTGGTTCAGTTGGTAAAGAATCCACCTGCAGTGCAGGAGACATAAGAGACTTGAGTTTGATCTTTGGACACAGAAGATCCTCTGGAAAGGAAATGGCAGTTCACTCCAATATGGAAAATTCCATGGACAGAGGAGCATGACAGGCAACAGTCCGTGGGATCCTTACCCCTCAGCATTTGATCCAACCATAAACAAAAACTTGCAGATTCTTTATTTGCAAGATACCATTTAACAACAGCATGACTCTTAACATAATGTGGTATACACTCTTTCTGCAAACTCAACACCCAATATGTGCCCAAACAACTCCAATTTATCTTTAAAGGCTGAAATTTTATTTACTCAGAGAAATATCTCTTGATCCTAAACTTTTATCCTCAAAGGAAGGAAGGAAGTGAAATACCTCAGTCATGTCCAACTCTTTACAACCCTATAAACATAGCCTACTAGGCTTCTCCGTCCATGGGATTTTCCAGGCAAGAATACTGGAGTGAGTTGCCATTTCCAAGGTTCCTAATATAAGTGCTCCCACCCCATAATCTAATTATCCTCCACATATAAATCTGTCATTACTTGAATTATAATAAATTCATAATTTAAACTATTTATTTTTTGACTCCAGATACTAGATGTTCAGTTGTTGTAGATTCAAAATATGTTTAAGAAGTTCTTAGAATCTTAATGTCAAGGATGACTCTGGCATTTCAAAATTACCTAATAAATATTTATGTGATTAAAATAATAATCAAATTGTTAAATAAACTTTAAAAGTTAAGCATTAATATGGCATGTGTGCTATCACCTTTCCTCCTTTTTTCCAGTTAAAATGCCTATACACACACAAGTTAAACTCAATAATTTAAAGAAAATAAAATGAATAAATGGTATGAAAATGTAACAACATATTTTATTGATTAGGCACTTTTCCAAGTTTGTATCGAGAGATAGCTAAGCTACATCTTCAAAGCTTTGTCAAGGACTGAGAAATATCATTCATCCAATGTTTGTCAGTGTCTGATATTTTCCTTATTTCCTTGATCTTGCCTTTTAAAAATGAGATTTTCTGTTAAAATTACATATATATTTAAACAAAAACTCAGAAAGCTCCAGTTCATTAATTCTCCCAGATTTGATGCCTCCTTGGAGATTTAAAAACACTCTAATGGAAAGATAGTCATGACTAAAAGCAGTATACTGTAAGTTTGAATGAGAAATAAAAAATTTTGTTTCACACCAGTGGAAAGAAGACCTTTAGGCAAGATGGCTCTGAAAGAGTGTAAGAAGTGGATAGAAGAGATAACAGTATAGCCTTCTAAAACATGATTTTTGCTATAACTATTGAGGCTGTTAATAGCTATACTTTTGGGGTATGAACATGATCACTGGAACTAACAATCCCTAATCCTAAAACAAGGAGGCATCAGTACACAAAGACAAAATGAACTAGCTATGACAGAGTGTGGCAATTCACACATCTTATACTCTTCCTTTTGAAATTCACAATAGTATGAATATCCTTATTGTTCAACTAGTTTCCCCCAGTTAAATCTATGAGTAACGTCAAACTCCTGGATATCTCATTATTGCCTTGGAACACTTAAGAGTTGTAAGTTTCAATACAGAGACATCATAGTATTTTAGTTTTCACATCTATTGACACCATGCTATTCTGTATTTATTTTCCTTTGGTTAATTTTAAAAGAAATTATGTTTCACTATGTTTTATTACTGGAAAGCAAGTTCAAGGAAAGTGTTTACAGGCTACTAACTTACAATGAAATGAAAGCTTATGCAGCAGACACTAGGGCAAAGGGGGTTGAAACAGAGAAGAGGAAATGTCAGATCAAGGAACAGATACAATTCATTTGTGACTGATTGTTCAGTCTTGCATGATCATCGTCTAAAAGGCCACAAACATGACTTTCCCTTTAGACAGATATTAAAATTTGGAGAAGGACTTATTCAGAGTTGAGCACAGTAGTCATGACTGGATGTAGAAAGTGAAAGAGGTCCCCAAGACAAGAGACACATGATGCTGAGATAATTTAATGTGGTACTTAAAAGATATCTGATGCAAAGTATCTCGGTTTTATCCAATTCATTTTAATGGAACTGCTTCACTATAGTCAGTATTCTACTCCTTCTTTCTAATTACTGCTTTCATGTTTATTACCACTTACATACTCTATGACTGCAAAATTATAAAATGTAACGTAGCTTATGTGATTACTGTAGCCCTCTCTATGGATGATGTAGTGTGTCCCCTGATAAATTAGAAGATTACTTCTATTTTTAGGAATAGCTGAAATTGATTAGAGCTTCTGTACCACAGTTCAGTCACTTCTTTCAAGGGCTGGCTTTTCTTGTTTATAAAACTTTGAAAGAAGTAAGGATATTGCCTTTTTTTTTCTTTGTCCCTCATTTAACCAATTAAAGAAGAGTGAACACCACAGAGGAGTGTCCCATTGTTTTAGGTTTTAAGGTGTCTTGAGTTTTTAAAAGTTGTCCAATCTACAGGGTGAAAAAAAAAATACTCATTCGTCCTTAATATAAAAAAGTGGAACAGGGTAGCATTATTTCAGCCTTGAGAGGATTACAAGAAAGCCTAAATGTTACCAGTTAATAGGAAAGAAGACACTTAGCTGGATTTGTGCTTGAGATTAAGTGGACGTGGCACAGAATTTGACCTATTTATCATGTGCTCAGTACAAACTGAAAAGTAGGAAGTCATTAAAAGTATTTTTAAAATGTGCAATATATGAAAAAGATAGATATTGGGCTCCTGGAGTCTTGTCTCTGGAAATATGTGGGCATAATATTTCTTTGAAAATACTGTCTCTATTTTATCTTTTCTGGTGGTATATCCTCTACCTTCACATGTTATCTTCTCTCTAGCAATCTCTGTCATAGACTACAAATTATTTTGTCAGTCTTTTTCTTGAGCTCAGCTGAATTTTAAGATCAATGAACTTGCTTGCCAATTTGACAGGGCTATCAGTTGTTCTAACAATTAATTAAGCCTTATAAATTATTTTAACCCACGACTAGCAGTCTCTACACCACTTAATTGCCACTCAATCACACAGTTAAATTTGCCTGAAATTAACACTGTGTTCCACAAGGGAGACAGTTTCAACCAGTCAGTCCAGTTGCTAATTTTCTGAAAATTTCCTTAGGCATAGCTTTGAAAAACATATTAAAGCTTCAACATAAGAATCTTACTTTTCTGAAAGCATTGGAAAATACTTTTTTCCTCCTTCAAAGCCTAATTTGAGGTCAAACAGAAAGTGTTTGTGTAGAAGCATTTTTATATCTTTGTAATAAGTAGCACTGATTTAGAGGAGATAAACCAACTGCGGAACAGGATGCCGAACGAAAGGGTGAAAAAGACAAACACATGCAAACATACGTATCCACATCTTCCCTTATCTGGTTCACTGACTTTGTCTTATGAAATGATAGCTAAGAAAGAGAAAGTGGTAATGTGAACAACTTTGCAGCTGATCTTCACACTTAAATATCATTCACCATGACAAGCCAACTTGGAAACTATCTATCCACCTGCAAAAAATATATTTAAAGCTGCTTAGTGCTAGCTAGCATTCTTCACTAGGATGGCTCTAGCAGACACATCACCTTTGTGACTGCATGGCAAAATAGCAGTATTAGAGTGTTTGTAGAATCCATATTTAAAATAAAAATGAAACATTTTGGATTGTGAAGTGCAAAAGAACGTGATGTTAATCATCACAAAGCAAAATACGAGGAAACATAAAGATAAATATATGGGAAGTCAGCACTTTAAAATAGCAATTGACAGGCAGTTGTCCACAGGCCAATGCTTCTGCCATGTGATTTTGTAAAGAATGTCTTGTTAGAAGACATCTGTGTCTTTTTGCTTATTTGTCAGTGGCCTACTTCAAGCTACAAAAGTGAAGAATTGACTAGTGGCAGCAGAGCCCAGGTGGCCCCCCAAACCTACAGTATTTATGATCTATCTGCCCTTTATAGAAAGAGTTTGCCATCCTTGGTCAAGAAGGCTTAGCTCATGATGGTCACTATAGGAAGGAAAAAAAAAAAAGCTAAACAATAGAATTAATATTGTAAATAACTAGTGTTACCTTACTTATCTATTTATACATGAACTCTTTAGATTCAGAAAGTAAACCATCTTTCAGAATGCCAATCATCTTTTCAGGAAACAACAGCAAACTAGAAGGATACAAAATTGGAAAAAGACGTATTTTCTGATTACTAAAAAAAAAAAGCTAAACAATAGAATTAATATTGTAAATAACTAGTGTTACCTTACTTATCTATTTATACATGAACTCTTTAGATTCAGAAAGTAAACCATCTTTCAGAATGCCAATCATCTTTTCAGGAAACAACAGCAAACTAGAAGGATACAAAATTGGAAAAAGACGTATTTTCTGATTACAATTTAATAAGCTAAAGATAATAATGATTAGAAAACAATATGTTGGTACTACTTGGGAATTCAAAGTCATTTCCTTAAATAGCACCCGGGATAAGTAGAAAATGAAACTGGCAAATGATTGTTTACCCTGAGTATAACAATAAATACACATGGTGTATTAGTACCTGTAGACAAAGCAACAGCAAGATTAAGAGAAAAAGAGTCCATCTCCTATAATTAAAGTAGCTTTGACCATACATACCTTTGTTGGCAAAGTGATGTCTCTGCTTTTTAATATGCTATCTAGGGTTGTCTAGCGTGTCTTTTGCTTATGCCTTGGAAATAACACATCAGTAATTCATGAATTACAGTAATAAATACAGTCATATAAAATCATTATGATTATTTGATATTTGACTTATTACTCAATGGAGAGACAGAAACTTTTCATAATTCTTATATTCTCTTATGCCTGTGGGGCAAGGGGAATATTCCATATTTGACATTCAAATCTATAAAATACCAGAATAAAGGAAGATTAGAAAGCCCTCTCTAGTCTGGAAAAAACCCCACAGATATTACATCGTATACCTGGGGACTTAGTGTGTATTTTTCCCACTGTATCTTCGTTAATAAACGTCTGTATTGAATCTTTATTACCACACTTGCAGTGGCTATGTAATAACCATGTTCATAATCATTATTAACTTTGGACCTTGTATATGGACCTTGTATATTCATGTTTTGTTTATATTCAATTATTAATAGATTGAAAGTGAAAGTCATCACTCAGTCGTGTCCGACTTTTTGCAACCCTCCAGGCCAGAATACTGGAGTAGGTAGCCTTCTCCAGCAATCTGAGTCTCTACCAGCTGAGCCACAAGGGAAGCCCAAGAATACTGGACTGGGTAGTGTATCCCTTCTCTAGCATATCTTCCTGACCTAGGAATCGAGCTGGGGTCTCCTGCATTGCAGGTGGATTCTTTACCAACTGAGCTATCAGGGATCAGTAGATTACTAAATTGCAAATGTTTCTAGGAAAAGAAGGTAAAAATCTCATTCCAAAGATTGCATGTCTTATATCTCCTTCCCTCTCATTTTATGAATGAAAGAAAAAGATTAATCTTTCTAGAAGAACCAGTGGAGAAAAACATATTCTTAAACATAATGATATCTTTGTGGAGCACAGTTAAAAAGAGCTCAAGGAAAGGAAATTAGACTTAAAATATAACAATAGTAATAACCACTCACAGAACCTTGAAGAGATGTGAGAGTCGTAAATTATCCTCACCATGGCTGTATTCTCTTAACATGAAGAGTATGAAATGTTATTTTAATCATAGCACAGTTTGCTAAGTCTCTTACTAAATCAAAGGATAGTTTTCATTAATACAACCAAGTTCTTATCAGTTTTACTTACTACCAAAATCCGGTCACAATTGAACCAAAGTCAAAATAATAATTGGACTGTTACATGTCTCCCAGTTATGTTTTCCTTTACGATTTAGTTGGCTTTCATGTCTTCTTTAACTGCGATAAATTTTGCTATGGGTATAATTTTATATTTATCAGATTTTAGATTCAATCGTTATTTCATTTCCTTCATTATATCCTATGATAAACAGTTTTTTAAAAGTTGACCTTTTGTAGCCCTTTTCTTTCAAGTAAATCAGTGTACAAGTGAGTTATTCTCTCCTATTCTCTCTCTAAATTATGATCCTTTTGTGTCATTAATGACAAGGAATTGAGGCCACATGATAAATAGGTTAAGTATCATTATGGTAAAACAATATAAAATATGAAAGAAAAACTTTACTTCCAAATGTGAACATTAATGTGGATAATAAATGAAATTCATGTACTTCAATTTGAGTGGATAATATAAAAGGCTGAGGGTAGTAAAGTTTGCATTAATAGAAGATTTTTAGATATATGGAACCCATTTATAGTTTTTTAAAATCTCATTTGATGCTTCCAACTGCCTCATAAAGTAATGGCAAAAATTTCATCATATTTTTTAAAGTAGGAAACTGAGACATCTGGGGTAAAAATGCTATCTGCAGAATTTCATGCAATTAATTTCTGAAGTAATTTAAAATGAGATGATCTGGCTCTTAGTTGTAGCAGTTTGGTGAGTCATTTACTTCCCTCTCTTCTATTAAGATTTTTTTTAGCTCATTAGAAACTCCTGTGAAAGTGTCCTCTCTAGGTGGCCCTACATTTCAACATGGGTGAAAAAGTGATAATGTTACCGTCTAAATTAGAGTCTATTGGGAGGATTTATTATGTGGCACATTCAAAACATTTAGATGAACCCTTCTCACACAATGTCCAGGAATGTCAGGTATGTATAATAGTAGCACTAATTTATTGTAACAAATTGAAGAGGTTCTGCAAGTAGCAAATAAACTTATTGACAATTATTTTTGTTATATAATAACAAGTACACATTTTCTCCTTATTCACATTTCAAGAAAGGGTGTCGATTTAGAATAAGGCTGTTTTTCAAGTAAAACAACAAAAAAAAGTTGTGCCTGTTGGTAGGAATCGCCTGAACCATTTTGAGGCAGACCTGAAAACATGACCTCAGGAAACTGACCCCAAATTCTGAGAGGCGAGAAAGTTGAAATAAGGAACAAAGAAACCGAAATGCAGAGATATTACCCTGGGATCACATCACTAGAAGGCGGCCGCACAGGGCCGTTGCTTTTCTCTCATGCCTCTAACTGCTAAAAGGGCAGGAGTGAGTGAGCACCTTGTTGTCAACTGACTGTACTGTACGTTGCACTGGAGACATGTCGCGTGCAGATGAACACGGACATTTGGAGACACACAGAGGGCAGCTTCATCCCATCTCAGAATTTACTATGTTTCTGTTGAGGTCATCTTCTCAGGAATACCACGCAAGGACAACCTTATCGTATGTGCCCCAGGAGTACTGTTTGCAGTCTTAAGGTTGATTATTTATTTATTTATGTATTTATTTTTTATTAAAATTTTATTTTTTAACTTTACAATACTGTATTGGTTTTGCCATACATTGACATGAATTCACCACAGATGTACATGAGTTCCCAACCCTGAACCCCCCTCCCACCACCCTCCCCATATTGTTGTGCTTGACTTAGGTTTACACACACAGTTTTTCTGCAGACAGTAACAGGTTGTTACATGAGTTAACATGTACCTACTGCAAATTCATCTTGTTTAAAATGACAAGTTTTTAGTAGAATCTCATGTACTTTGCTCTGGTTGAACCAAAATGATCAGTGTGACTGATGTAATCTAACAGAACCTTCTATCCCTTGCACCAGGGAAACAGGAAGGAAACTGGAAGGGCAGATTCCTGAAGAGGGTGAATATTTACACAGAAAATGAATGAAGCAAATCTAAAAATGACTGAATTTACCTTAACTTGGGCTTCCCTGATAGCTCAACTGGTAAAGAATCCACCTACAATGTGAGAGACCTGGGTTCAATCCCTGGGTTGGGAAGATCCCCTGGAGAAGGGAAAGGCTACCCACTCCAGTATTCTGGTCTGGAGAATTCCATGGACAGTCTATGGAGTCACAAAGAGTTGGACACGACTGAATGACTTTCACCTTCACCTTAACTTGGGCAAAGATTGTTTTCCACTACCAAACAGAAGGCTCTTGAGAATGTCTTGGACAGCTAGGAGATCAAACGAGTCAATCCTAAAGGAACTCAACCCTGAAATGTTATTGGAAGGACTGATACTAAAGCTGAAGCTCCAATACTTTGGCCACCAGATGTGAAGAGCCGCCTCATTGGAAAACATCCTGATGCTGGGAAAGACTGAAGGTGGGATGAAGGGGATGACAGAGGATGAGATGGTTGGATGACATCACTGACTCAGTGGACATTAGTTTGAATAAACTCCGGGAAATGGTGAGATACAGGGAAGCATGGTGTGCTGCAGTCCATGAGGTTGCAGAGTCGGACAGGACTTAGTGACTGAAAAGAACAACCAAACATAAACAGTGATGGAAGTTTTAAACTAATTTCCATTATAGAGAAATACATCAGTGATTTTTGTTTTGACTCAAATCTGACTTGAAATTTTCCTACCATATAAACTTCATATATTTAAATGTATTATACATGGTTAATATTTATTTGTTTACTTGAAGTTCAATTTTAAAGGGATGCAGGGAAACAAGTTTTTTTCTCAATTGAAAAGAATTTATATAACAAATATAGGAAGTAAAGCAAAGAAATATTAAATCTAGCCCTAATCTTATCTCTAGATAAATAGATATAAAACATCAGTTCCTCTTTTGCAATGAGTTTTTTTGGTCAGTGGCCTCACTGACCAGGATTATCTTGCTCCGTCCACCACCACAGCCTCCCATCTATTGCTTCCTTCTCATCCAGTTTATCTGCCATTGCCATTTCTCAAGTCAGTGTTTCTGCCAACTCTGTGGCTAGTAGTGCCAGTTCTTCGAATGTACTGATGACTGCTCTTGTATTGCCTCCTGCCCTTGCAGTAGGACCAAGACATTTAGAAGATAACCATGTGGTCCAGTGATGTTCGGGAGTACACGTGTACACATGCATGCATACTCACACACTGAAGGCTGAGTGAAATGCATTATCCTGGCGGGGAATCTTACTCCTTGAAGTATTTCTTAAATTAAGGAAGTGAGTTACTAAGGAATAAAGTAACTAAATTAATATGACTGCAGGCTGCAGACTTTCTTGGTGGTCTAGTGGTTAAGAACTCACCTTCCAATACAAGGGACACAGTTTCCATCCCTGGTCAGGGAACTAAGATCCCACATGCCATGGGACAACCAAGCCTGCAGGCTGCAACTATGGAAGGCTGCGTGCTCAGCGGAGACCAGCACAGCCAAAGATTTAATGCATTAATTAAAAAGAGTCTTACTGCAGGCTGGATCTAGCCTTCTATAATTGTCTCATTTCCGCTTTGATTCTCTTCATCTCAGTGCATGTTGCTCTGTACTTGGTTTTCTCCTTATTTCACGTCCATGACTGGCCTGTTTCTTTGATAAACCGATGTACAAATCAGCTCTCTCTCAGCAGGCTGTTCAGGGCCACAGTGCTTTTTCTAAGGGGAATATCAGCACCTTTCAGAAAACTGTCATTTCAGAAATAAGCATAAAATCTTAAATTAACTGAGGGCACCTTCATTGATATACTCATGCCCTTTGAATGTGGACTCATTCATCCAAGTATCATAAATCTGGTTTCAGGATTGTTTTGGACTTTCAGAAATTTCAGGTTTCTTAGTGCGGAATGAAGGAATGCCGGTGTAACTTCAGTGCTGGTGGCTGAGAGTTTCCAGGTGAACCATTTCATTTGCATCTCCTCTCACCTGCACTGAGATATAGCCTGTTGACTGGTTTATAACCACCCGTCTTTTGGCCAGTGTTCTAAACCCCTTTCCATATTGTTGCCACTTTAGTCCTGAGTCACTCCCGTTCCCCTGGGAGACCACGCTCTCCTGAGCATGGCCCCTGGAGGCTCGAGGGGTTGCTGTCTGTGTCTCTGACTTGCTGATGACTTTCTTGCCTCTGCGGAGCGACCCAGACAGAGGCTGTCTTCCAGTGCCACGTGTTTGGCAGACATTCTTTCCTTTCCAGCTCTCATAGGTAATCCCTACTCATTCTGTGGGTCTAAGATCACCTCCTCAGAGAAGACTTTCTGCACCACACCCACGTTCAGGTGAGAAAGGAAACAAAACCACCATTGTCTTTCTTTTCCAATATGATTTATTATATTAAGTATAGTTCCCTCTGCTGTGCAGTAGGACCTTGTTGCTTATCCGTTCTCTAAATAATAGTTTGTACCTGCTAATCCAGAAGTCCTAATTTATTCCTCCCCGCTCCTTTCCCCTTGGTAACGATAAATCTGTTGTCTGTCAGTCTGTTTCTTAGGTAGGTTTATTTGTGCCATATTTTAAATTCCACATATGTGATACCATATGGAATGTGTCTTTTCCCATCTGACTTACTTTGCTTAGTATGATAATCTCTAGGCCCATCTATGTAGCTGGAAATGGCATTATATATAGTGAAGTCGCTCAGTTGTGTCCGACTCTTAGTGACCCCATGGACTGTAGACTACCAGGCTCCTCCTGGTATTTTCCATTATTGACTCTTTAAGCCTTGTCTTTTGCTTTACAGTCATCATCACAATTGTGTTTCTAGAACAGTTTAATGTACGTACAGTTTAGTTAGCTTGACTAATATGTCTTCCCTCTGAGACTCTAAGCTTTACGGAGGCAAAGGCTATGCCCTTTCTTAACAGATCTAGAACCTAATGCTTCCTGGAATAAAATAAGCCCTCAATAATATGTTTGAAGAAGTGGATGAATGAAGAATTTGAAGGCTCTTCGAAAAGCACATGTCTCCATATGCCCTCTGGTTTGGGAAGTAAAATTTGTACTGTATTTAACTGTAATATTTACCATGAAGAAACCATTCTGGTAGGGTGAAATCTGACAATGCCCTCATCGAGGTACTTTTCCCCCTGGAGTATATCTTCATCATATTTTCACTGTGTGCATGCTTCTACTGTGTGTAGGATCCTATTTTAATCTACTGTCTCTCTTTCTTGCTTTGATGTTGAACTTACAAAGGCCAGGCTCTGAGTGTTGGCTTTCTCCCCAGTTTCCCATCTTCTGAATTTCCAGGTACTCAGTGCACAGAGGAAGATCATGTATCAGTTGAATGAAGGCAAGGACATTTCTGGTGACTGGAGAGCACTAATTATTGATGTAAAATTCCTGAGTGTGTGTCCTTCATGCTCTTGATCCTCACAGTGTAGCAGGAGATCCATGATAGTTTCTGTCTCAGCTCATATATGTCCTGGGCCCAGACTCTCGACTAAAAAGGCAAAATGAGGTCACCATTTCCCTTAATTCTGGGAAATGGATTTATTTTTTAAAGTAGAAAATATGCTGATATGAAAGCCAAATGCCATTAGTTGCCTCTTTGTCCAAGAATGTATAAAACAACTTCTCGGTTCCAATTTATTTATCTGTAGAGTTAAGGGCAGTGAAAGTTATGTGTAAAAATATAAAACGTGATTCAGATCCTATCTCTGCCACCAGTGAATTGGGCAAGCTATGCAGCCTCTGTGAGCACCAGTTTTCTTCACTGTAGATCTGAATAATGCCTAACTTCCAGAGTCCTCCTACAGATTGTAATTAATACACATGAGGCACTTAGCCTACACTTGAAAAATGCAGGAGACGGCATGTCCATAATCCATGGTCACAAAGATAAGGTGAAATAACACATATAGCAACAAATCAGTTGGTAAGAAATGAAAGTAGGTTTAAAAATGGCATGGCCAATAATGAATGGACCTTACGATGAACAGCCCTGTGTTTGACAGAAGAACCCAGTTGCCACCCGGCAAATACTAAGCAGAGAATGGAGTGCGGTGGCTCACCTGTCCAGAAGGAGACACGTTCTGCTGGGTTTGATTATCAGCCAGCAACGTGAACATGAGCTTTTCCCAAGCACACTGCCTCCCAGGGCAGACCAGAGAATGCAGCCGCGCTGTTGATGGTGGTGCAGCCGTGTGTGGAGAAGAGAAGGAGCCATTTCCTGGCACTGTGGGAGTACTTCCCCAGCATAACTGCTCCACTCCCTTTTTTCTGCCTGTTAAAACACAAATCCACATATTTTACAGGTCATTGTATAAGAGAAATGCATTAAACAGAGACATTTAAAATGCTCTCAGTATCTTGGCCCTGTATTTGGAGGAGGGAGGTCAGTTCTGTGATGTGGGTTATGGAGTGGACTAAATGGACATGAATGGTTCACTCTTTGTCCCAGGTAAGTAGAAATACCTTATCAGTTATACAAAAATAGATGAGTTCAGAATAAGGAATAGCAATTTTTCAAGTGTGTCTTCAAAGTTAAAAAATTATGTATCTGCAGAAGGACATTTTAGTCCCACCAGTAGGAACAAGTGAAAGTGTTAGTCATTCAGTTCAGTCCATCTCTTTGCGACCTCATCAACTTTGGCCCACGAGGCTCATCTGTCCGTGGGATTCTCCAGGCAAGAATACTGGAGTGGGTAGATTTTTCCTTCTGCAGGGGATCTTTCTGACCTAGGGACTGAACCTGTGTCTCCTGCATTGCAGGCAGATTCTTTGCTGTCTGAGCCACTGGGGAAGCTCAGTGCAGGAGTGACAGGGCAGGTGATATTAATATGAAACTGGGCAGGAAATGAGACCTCAGTGTGAGTGAGGCGGGAGTTGGAACTGATGCCTGGAGTAAAGCTTAAGGCTGCTGAGATCTGCCTTGTCTCTCACTGTCTTTGGAAGAGGAATGAAGGCTGTAGGGATATGGGAACCACAGCCAGACAGAGAGTAAGTGTGCAGAAGTGAAAAATCCCAGCATGCTGTGAGCTCATAAAAAGCAAAAAGCAGGAGCATCTGCATGGAGCAATCACCCTTTAAAAAAAAAAAAAAAGGTCATATTCAAAAGCAGAGACATTACTTTGCTGACTAAGGTCCATCTAGTCAAGGCTATGATTTTTCCTGTGGTCATGTATGGATGTGAGAGTTGGACTGTGAAGAAGGCTGAGCACCAAAGAATTGATGCTTTTGAACTGTGGTGTTGGAGAAGACTCTTGAGAGTCCCTTGGACTGCAAGGAGATCCAACCAGTCCATTCTGAAGGAGATCAACCCTGGGATTTCTTTGGAAGGAAAGATGCTAAAGCTGAAACTTCAGCACTTTGGCCACCTCATGCAAAGAGTTGACTCATTGGAAAAGACTTTGATGCTGGGAGGGATTGGGGCCAGGAGGAGAAGGGGACGACCGAGGATGAGATGGCTGGATGGCATCATGGACTCAGTGGACGTGAGTCTGAGTGAACTCCGGGACATGGTTATGAACAGGGAGGCCTGGCGTGCTGTGATTCATGGGGTCACAAAGAGTCGGACACGACTGAGCAACTGAACTGAACTGAACTGAGAACTGGTAACCTCGTCGCTGCTTTAGCAGAAGCAAACTAGAAGGACATCTATGGAGGTTTTGTTTTTTTTTCTTTTTTTAGTTCCAAGATCCCTTGTCTGTTCCTCTGTCCTACCCACCATATGTCACCCTTCATCAGACCCACTTAAAACCCCAAGTGGCTGTACCTTTCCTGCCAAAACCGTGGCCACATTCAGCAGATTGTCTACAGGGAAGTGAAACCAGACAACATGCTTCTCATCAGAAATAACAGGGACCCACAGAGTATAAAGACCCTAGGGGATGAATCTCAGTTTAGAACTCAGGTCTAATTGAAATATTGCTTAAGAGTAAGGTAATACAAAGAAGAAACATAAGAAATCACAGAGTATTTACTGGAATTTCTTAGTAACAATTTTAAAATAATAATAAATGATCTGGTTCTGAAAAAAGAAAGATGGTCAGGTCCTCCAACACTCAGGATCAACAAAAGAATGCCAGCCCTGGCGACAACCTAACACATGCTGCCTTTAACAAAGACCTTGGTGGTGATGATGACGATCACACACCCGTACTGAAATGCTAGGCGCCGCAAGTGTAGAGGAACAGAGTTAAATCTTTCTAAATTCCTTGTCTTGCTTAAGAGGTGTATAGTATTAACATTAATCTTGAAGTCAAATAAATGTGTCAAAATTGTATAAAAAACCATTAAGGGTGGATAAAAGAGAATTAATGTTTTCCAAAGCAGTAAAGGAGTGAGGTGGGATACTAATGTTTAAAGTGTAGGAAGGAGTCTGGAAAATGAAATGTTTAAGAACCACAGCACGAGAACATTACTACTACACAGTGTTCCTTCCTGCGTCACAGGGGCCAGCGGCATTTTAGAATGATTTGTCACTCCTTCTTCCATTACTATTTTATTTTTATTTTTACCGTGGAGTCCCACCCTGATACACCTCCTCATTGTATCATGCTGATTCTGCCCTCATCCAAGCCTATCTGTTCTTATCATAGTTTTTTTAACGTTATTTTTTGTTCGTTTGTGTGTTTGTTTCAAAAACTTGCCAATTGAGTCCCCAGATGAAAACTGATGAGTTAATATGGGGAGAATATTGAGTTCAAGATCTCATTGTATCATGCTGATTCTGCCCTCATCCAAGCCTATCTGTTCTTATCATAGTTTTTTTAACGTTATTTTTTGTTCGTTTGTGTGTTTGTTTCAAAAACTTGCCAATTGAGTCCCCAGATGAAAACTGATGAGTTAATATGGGGTAGAATATTGAGTTCAAGATGAAGAATATGGTCTTTGTCTAAATCATGGCTCTAATTCAAGACAGTTTAAGCATCTCTTAAATGCTGCTCTCCACCAATCTTAAGGTAACATCTGTTGTTGTTTAGTCAACAGTCATGCCCAGCTCTTTGTGACTCCATGGAATGTAGCCTGCCAGGCTCCTCTGTCTATGGGATTCTCCAGGCAAGAATACTGGAGTGGGTTATCACTTCCTCTCCACGGGATCTTCCCAACCCAGGGATCGAAGCCAAGATCTCCTACATTGGCAGGTGGATTCGTTACCACTAAGCCACCTGGGAAGCCCTAAGGAATCATACTTGGTACCAAAAATAGTTTTATTTTTAATAAACAATAAGCATATGGGTATTAGAACTTGCAGTGTTAAAATGAAGCATGATCAGTGTCTGGCCAAAACTAGATACTCAATAAGTGCTCAGTCAATGAGTGAATTAATGGGCTGTTAGAATCTAAAAGTCCAAGTCACTTTGCCCAAGGTTTTATTTCCATGAAAGAGTTTCTAGAATGAATATCTATGAGTCCCTGATGTTTTAGTGCATGCTAAGCATAAAACAAAGGCCCCAAACAGACAACACCTGTGAATAGCTCTCAAAACAGAGCAGAAATTCAGGGCCACATGATTTGAACTATAGGCAACACTTGTGAAAAGCAAGTAGCAGGTGTGATTTTGCTGCCTGAATTGAAGACATTATTTGAAGTGAATGATCCCTACTGATCAACCCCATTTAAGAACACTGTTGGCACAATTTTTCAAAGATCTTTATTAGTTAAAAAAATCATTGAAGAAGACTCAATGAAAATATAATTAAAGACCTCAATAAATTAAGGATCCAACCTGAAATTGGCAATAGGAAGTAGAATGTAAACACTCAGAAATTGATCAACCAAATTTGCCACGATGAAGAAAAATCTGAAGTGTGAAATATCAAGAATCATTTCATAGCTCAGGGGAGAAAAAAAAAAAAACCAGCTTGGTGTTCTAGCAGAGTCCACTGAAGAGATGCCAGCTTATCACTGGGGCTCTGTAGAAAGATGGTGAGGATTACTGTATGATTAGGAGAGTGGTGTAATCACCTGAACACTGGTCCCTTTCAGAGTAAGAGGTCCGGCATTGTCACAGAATCTTTTGTTTTCTTCCCATAAACCATAAGCTTCCACCACTGCTTGGCCTGAACCAAGCATTATTAGTTTTCAGAGAGACTTATCAGAAGGAGAAAACTCTCTAAGACTGAGCTGCCCAGAGGGGACATAAATGAGATTTCTCTATGTAGCTGCTTTACCAAACCAGACCTCTGAGGAGGGTGCTGGGTTTAATCCCCAGCCTATGTGAGCTAGCTTTGTGATGAGCATTCTGACTTGTGTTTATTCACACGGCTCACTCTGTGGATGCTTAATCACTGTCCATATATGTTATAATTCCTGGGGGAAAATGAACTTATGAGAATAGGAGAAGATAATTCTCATATTTATGTCAAACTGAATAACAACCTCAAAACCTCTTTAATTTAGAGCAATTCTTTTCATTTATTAGCAAAGACTAGTTTTGTGCCATTCTTTCAGCCTTACTAATGAATTCTTGGGAAATAAATGGTTTTCTTAGTATATGATTAATTAATCTGTACTTCAGAGATAAAACAGTTTTCTCTGCAGAACACCGAAACTCAAAATGACATATAGTAAAATGGCTTCCCAGGTGGCTCAGTGGTAAAGAATCTGCCTGCCAATGCAAGAGACGTAAGAGATCCGAGTTTGATCCCTGCGTCAGGAAGATCCCCTGGAGGAAGCCATGGCAACCGACTCCCACATTCTTGCTGGGGCAATCCCACTGATGGAGGAGCCTGGTGGGCCGCAGTCCATGGGCTCTTAAAATAGTCAGGCATTACTTACTAACAACAACAAAATGCCAAACAGGGCAATGAAACATGAATTTGTTCTGATAAAAACACTAATGCTTAGGAGCTATATTTGCATGCTTAAATGATAAACCTTTCTGAGCCTCTTTTTTAGAGGTAGATGGTAGATGTTGGATAGATGATAGATAGGTGATAGATGATAGATATGAAGAGAGAGAGTTTTTTGCAACTTATTTTTCTAGTGTATTTGAAAAATAAAAAAAGACATGCACTTTCAAACAAATTTTTTTTCTTGTTACCATGGTTATCTTTATTGGAAAATGGAAAACATATGAGTTAAATGGGAAAAATATAAATACACTCAGTTTGAGCACACACTGAGGTATGCGCCTTAGCTCTTATATATCTCACCTTGTTTCCTTTCTACTCTGTTTTTATGTTTATTTAATAATTTTAAATATTCTGACAAAAATATGGACTAATTAGAACCATTTGTTCTCCTGTGTAGGTCACACAATTTACTGCATTTTTATTTGCTTCAAATAATGACTTATAAAGTAAAACTTCAAATATATTGTTAAAATATCCTTTATAACCTTTCTTAATTCCATCATAGCTTCACTGTCTGAAAAAAGTGTGTTGCCTCCTCTGCCGTGCCTTTGTACTTTTAGTGTATATTTACTTTTTATACAATATATTTATTATTCCTTTGTGTGTTTTTGACACATAAGATAAATGGCAACTCATTGAACTGAACTTTTGTGATATTTTGCTTTCTGATTCATTAACATAAACAAAGCTTAAGGTAGATCTATCTGATCCAATTTATCTGCCTAATGTTTGTTCCATTATCTTAGTGATGTTTTTGGCTTGTGCATTTCAGATAGCTTCTAATGTGTTTATTTTGTTCAAAATATTTGTTTTAATGAGTGTTAACTTATGTCTCTCTTTTGTGTGTGTGTGTGTATGCTTTATCTATTTTGCTCAAGAGGTTCTTCCATGTCCTGGGAATATTCATAGAGTATTTTCTGTTGGTTTCTATTATTTTTTAAAGTTTTACATTTATCCTTTAGATCCTTAATACGTCAGGAATGTATATCTGAGTCACGTATGTGTGTGCTAAGTTGCTTCAGTCGTGTTCGATTCTTATTGACCCTGTGGACAGTGGACCACCAGGCTCCTCTGTCCATGGGATTCTCCAGGCAAGACCTGGAGTGGGTTGCCATGCCCTCCTCCAGGGGATCTTCCTGACTCCTGGGATCAAACCGGCAGCTCCTGAAGCTCCTGCACTGCGGGCAGCTTCTTGACCGCTGAGCCACCAGGGAAACCCCATGTAATCTACATCGTTTAGTTTCATTATTTTCTACTCACTTGATCAGTGGAAACAGTGACAGACTTTTATTTTCTTGGGCTCCAAAATCATTGCATATGGTGACTGCAATCATGAAATTAAAAGAAGCCTGCTTCTTGGAAAAGAAGCTATGACAAACCAAGACAGTGTATTAAAAAAGCAGAGACATCACTTTGCTGACAAAGGTCCATATAGTCAAAGCTATGGTTTTTCCAGAATTCCTATACCTGACCATAAAGAAGTGATGAGTGAATGTTGGACCATAAAGAAGGATGAGTGCCAAAAAATTGATGTTTTTGAACTGTGGTGTCCAAAAAGACTCTTGAGAGTCCCTGGACAGCAAGGAGATCAAACTAGTCAATCTCAAAGGAGATCAGTCCTGAGTATTCATTGGAAGAACTGATGCTGAAGCTGAAGCTCCAATAATTTGGCCACTTGATGTTAAGAGCCAACTCATTAGAACAGACCCTGATGTTGGGAAAGATTGAAGGCAGGAGGAGAAGGGGACATCAGAAGATGAGATGGTTGAATGGCATCACCAACTTGATGGACATGAGCTTGGGCAAACACCGGGAAATAGTGAAGGACAGGGAGGCCTGACATGCTGCAGTCCATGGGGTCGAAAGAGTAGGATGAGACTGAGCAACTGGACAGCAACACTCACCTGATCTAATAAGCCACACTAAGCAGTTAAGTCCCTTGCTGCTGAGTGGCGATGCTACATCTCCTTGTACAAGTTTCCATTTATGTCAGGAAATGTTAGAGTTTGTCTAGTATACTGCAGTGGTAATGAATCCAGCCCTAAACAGTGGTCTTTTAATTATCACAGCTTTATAATAACTTTGGTATTCTCCTTCTGGATATGTTTAATCTTTAGGAAGGGACTTTAGGGGAGGAAGCAGAGAGGTCAGTGGATGCTTGGGCAGAGGGAGAAGGTGTCAGCCTTGTCCCTGTGCACACAGAGCTGAGGCCAGGATCCAGTTGTCGCCAGTGGATGTACACAGGCCCCTGGGATCACAGAGGGCTGCTTCAAGTTGCAGACTGTTGCTGTTACATCTTATCCTCTTGAATCTGGTCAAAAGCAGGCATAGATGACACCAGAATTTTAGTATAAGCAAAGCCAGAGAAGAGCTAGTTCTCTGAAGTTCAGGCCTGATAAGGGTTCATGTGGTCCTTGAGAGAGTCAGTGTTAGATCAAGTGCCTCAAACGCCATTCTTTGTTTGAGGCTAATAAGCAGAAGATATTAAGAAGAGGTGGCAAGAATACACAGAAGAACTGTACGAAAAAGATCTTGGCCCAGATAATCATGATGATGTGATCACTAATCTAGAGCCAGACATCTTGGAATCTGAATTCAAGTGGACCTTAGAAAGCATCACTATGAACAAAGCTAGTGGAGGTGATGGAATTCCAGTGGAGCTGTTTCAAATCCTGAAAGATGATGCTGTGAAACTGCTACACTCAATATGCCAGCAAATGTGGAAAACTCAGCAGTGGCCACAGGACTGGAAAAGGTCAGTTTTCATTCCAAAAGAAAGGCAATGCAAAATAATGCTCAGACTACTACACAATTGCACTCATCTCACATGCTAGTAAAGTAATTCTCAAAATTCTCCAAGCTAGGCTTCAGCAAGACGTGAACCGTGAACTCCCTGATGTTCAAGCTTGTTTTAGAAAAGGCAGAGGAACCAGAGATCAAATTGCTAACATTCGGTGGATCATGGAAAAAGCAAGAGAGTTCCAGAAAAACATCTATATCTGCTTTATTGACTATGCCAAAGCCTTTGACTGTATGGATCGCAATAAATGGTGGAAAATTTCTCAAGAGATGGGAATACCAGACCACCTGACCTGCCTCTTGAGAAATCTGTATGCAAGTCAGGAAACAACAGTTAGAACTGGACATGGAACAACAGACTGGTTCCAAATAGGAAAAGGGGTACATCAAGGCTGTATCTTGTTAGCCTGCTTATTTAACTTATATGCAGAGTACATCATGAGAAATACTGGACTGGAAGAAGCACAAGCTGGAATCAAGATTGCCGGGAGAAATATCAATAACCTCTAAAAAAAAGTTTAGATTTGATTAGAAAAAAAAGCTATGAATAGTGAGATTAAAAACAATCATTCTCATGATCTTGGA
Source organism: Madoqua kirkii (assembly GCA_006408675.1). Taxonomy (NCBI): domain Eukaryota; kingdom Metazoa; phylum Chordata; class Mammalia; order Artiodactyla; family Bovidae; genus Madoqua; species Madoqua kirkii. The sequence continues at coordinate 28,939 of SJYC01034879.1, forward strand.
GTAGGGATTAATTGAGAGAATGTGTACAAATATCCCTCAGTGTCTGGCACATAGTAGGTATTCAGTAAAACTTGCCCTGCTTCCCTTTAAAAAAAATAGTGAGATAACTGTTTTCAAAAGGCAAACTTCCATTCTGTGGAATGAGCAGTACAGTTATGTCAAAAAGGTAAAATGAACGGTGTTGTATCTGCATTTTAAAGAATATTCAAGTGTTACTAGTAAAGGAATCAATAATAGATTTAGAAGAAATAAATTTCCCTTGATTGTACAGAGACATTAGAATTTCTGGAGGAAATAAACCTTGGTGTAAAAATAAACTTTCAGATTTAAAATTAGGAACAGACCATCTGTGGTTCTCCTGGAAAGGAGTGCTTTATCTACAGAGCTCAGTGGACTTTGAAAGGTCAGGGATAAAAAGTAATCTCACATTTTGATGACCTGTGTCCAGGTAAATGAGAGAACCGTAACTGGATCACTTTCACTGCAAATCTGAGTAACAATTTCCTTGTCCCTCTTCTCTCATTCTGGCTCATCTTTTCCAGCCTTTCCATAGCTATAACCATTTCCCTGCATTATGTCCTCCTCCCTGCTGTTTGCAATTCAACAGCCTTTTCCTCCACACGCGCAAGAGTAGCAATTACGGTAAACCCCAGTGACACACAGTGCATTAGTTAGTAGCAGCAGTGTTAGTCACTCAATCATGTTCAACTCTTTGCAGCCCCAAGGACTGTAGCTCACCAGGCTCTTCTGTCCATGGAATTCTCCAGGCAAGAATACTGGAGTAGGTTGCCATTCCCTTTTCCAGGGTTTCTCCAGAGGATCTTTCCCAACCAGGGATGGAACCCAGATCTCCTGCACTGCAGGCAGATTGTTTACTGTCTGAACCACCAGGGAAGCCCCCACCCCCAGTACATTGCTATCACAATTTGTCTATAAAAACCTCCTTTTTTTCCATTTCCATTCCTGACTCCTTAGATGTTACCACTATTCCGAATTTTAAGATACACATTCCTTTGTTTATACACTGGTTTTTAGCAAATATATATGTGCGACAGAGGACGAGATGGTTGGATGGTATCACCAGCTCCACGGACACAAGTTTGAGCTAGCTCTGGGAGATGGTGAAGGACAGCAAAGACTGGCATGCTTCAGTCCATGGGGTCACAAAGAGTCGGACATGACTGAGCGACTGACCAACAACAAATAATATGTCATTTAGTTATGCTTGTTCCTGAACTTCGTAAAAGGAGCAACTTACTGTACATAATTTATGTGACCTTCACTTAACTTCATGTCTCTAAGAATCATTTACGCTGTGGAATGTGGTGGTTGTTGCCTCATGTTCACTGCTCGAGATATTTCAGGTCCTGACTGCTGCTGCTAAGTTACTTCAGTCGGAACTTATTTCTCTTTTTTTCAGTTCTAAGTATTTAAAAATTTTCATTCATGATTTTCTCTTTGATCCATGCTTATTTGGAAGTCTATTTTTAAATCCCACTTATTTAAGTGGATCTTTAAAAATTAAAATGTACTATTATTTAACTTTTAAGTGAAATCTTAAAAAAAAAAATTAGTCTGCAATGTATTTCTAAATCTGTTGCCTTGTGAGCAGAGATTCAGTTCAGTTCAGTTCAGTCGCTCAGTCGTGTCTGACTCTTTGCGACCCCATGAATCGCAGCACACCAGGCCTCCCTGTTCATCACCATCTCCCGGAGTTCACTCAGACTCACGTTCATCGAGTCAGTGATGCCATCCAGCCATCTCATCCTCGGTTGTCTCCTTCTCCTCCTGCCCCCAATCCCTCCCAGCATCAGAGTCTTTTCCAATGAGTCAACTCTTCGCATGAGGTGGCCAAAGTACTGGAGTTTCAGCTTTAGCATAATTCCTTCCAAAGAAATCCCAGGGTTAATCTCCTTCAGAATGGATTGGTTGGATCTCCTTGCAGTCCAAGGGACTCTCAAGAGTCTTCTCCAATACCACAGTTCAAAAGCATCAATTCTTTGGTGCTCAGCCTTCTTCACAGTCCAACTCTCACATCCATACATTACCACAGGGAAAACCATAGCCTTGACTAGACAGACCTTCTTCGGCAAAGTAATGTCTCTGCTTTTGAATATACTATCTAGGTTGGTCATAACTTTTCTTCCAAGGACTAAGCAGAGATTACGAAGTTTAGATTAGGAATCAACAAACCCAGTCAACACCTGTTTGTTTGTTTTTTTTGTTTTGTTTTGTTTTTACAGCTGGTGAGCTAAAAATGGTTGGCGTATTTTTATTTAGTTATCTATTTATGGCCACTTGGCACGTGGGACCCTAGTTCCCCTAACCAGGAATCAAACTTGTGCCCCTTGCAGTGGAGGTGTGGAGTCTTTTTTTTTCCTTTTTAAAAATATTAATTTATTTTAATTGGAAGATAATTGCTTTACAATATTGTGATGGTTTTTGCCATATATCGACATGAATCAGTCACAGGTACACATGTGTTCCCCTATCTTGAACCCGCCTCCCACCTCCCTCCCCATCCCATCCCTCTGGGTTGTCCCAGAGCACCAGCTTTCTTTAAGTGCCCTGCTTCATGCATTGAACTTGCACTGGTCATCTATTTTACATATGGTAATATACATATTTCAGTGCTATTTGCTGTGTTATCTCCTGTGTTGGCAGGTGGGTTCTTTACCATTAGCGCCACCTGGGATCTAGCCCATTACAGAAGAAGTTTTTCAACTCCTGGTCTAAATAATCCAAATTCTTTGAAATGTGTTAAGGTACACTGGTAAATTTATGTAAGTATTTCTTACAGGTTTGATAAGAATATGTATTCTCTTAGTGTTGTATGTTGACACTGTAATCTTTGAATGTTATGTACCTATATATCTGTATCTATCTATATACATGGAATTATCAATAACTTATCAATATATGGTAAGATAATTTTGAAATAGCCCCAACATAATGTTGGATCTATCAGTTTCTCCTTACAGATTTCATTATTATGTGATGCCCTTACTATCTCCAATAGTGGTTTTTAATCTTAAAGTTCATTGTGTGCGAAATTAATGTAGCTCCACCAGTCTTCTTTTCATTATTATATACCTGATATATCTTATGTTTTCTATGTCCTTATGTTTTATAAATAGCATATATCAATGTTTTTGAAAAGTACTATGACTCTTTTAGCTATAGAATTTAATCTATTTATGTTGTGATTACTTACATATTTGAATATTTTTCCCTTCATTTTTTACTTTCTATCTTTTATTTGACCCCCCTTTTCTATACTTCTTTCCAGTATTTTTTAAGTTTCTCTTTGCACAGGGTAGAAAAATAGATATACTGTTGTTTATTTGTTCATTTCTTATTGCCTTGCCCTTCCTCTGCTGGTTTGGAATTTCCACATTCTCTGTCTACTCCTTTTTAATATACTGTAGAACATAATCATCAGAGGCATGTTTTCTGGATCCAAGCTATCTGAGTTCAAATCTCAACTTTGTCACATAATAGATGACTTATGGCTCATGTTTTTGTGTATTTTCCCCCCTCCCGTATAAAATGGAGACTGTTAGAAGACTCTTCTAAGAATGTAAGTGAGTGTGTGTGCATGTGCTATTGCTTCAGTCATGTCCAACTCTTTGCATCCCATGGACTGTAGCCTGCCAGGCTCACTGTCCATGGGATTTTCCAGGCAAGAACACTGAAATGGGTTTCCTTTCCCTTCTCCAGGGGATCTTCCTGACCCAGGGATCAAACCTGTGTCTCCTGTATCTCCTGCATTGCAAGTGGATTCTTTCCCATTGAGCCAGCAGGGAAGCCCAAACATAAAATTATAGAAGTATAAACTATGTAAGGTGAAAGATACGGTTTAATTGTAGTCTATGTGAAATCAACTTGGATGTTTTACCTCTCTGTAATTACTTTGTCAGCAAAGGTCCGTCTAGCCAAGGCTATCGTGTTTCAGTGGTCAGGTATGGATGTGAGTGTTGGACTGTGAAGAAAGCTCAGCACTGAAGAATTGATGCTTCTGAACTGTGGTGTTAGAGAAGACTCTTGAGAGTCACTTGGACTGCAAGGAGATCCAACCAGTCCATCCTAAAGGAGATAAGTCCTGAATGTTCATTGGAAGGACTGATGTTGAAGCTGAAGCTCCAATACTTTGGCCACCTGATGCAAAGAATTGACTTATTGGAAAAGATCCTGATGCTGGGAAAGACTGAAGGCAGGAGGAGAAGGAGGTGACAGAGGATGAGATGGTTGGATGGCATCAACAACTCAATGGACATGAGTTTGGGTAAACTCTGGGAGTTGTTGATGGACAGGAAGGCCTGGCACACTGCAGTTTATGAGGTTGCGAAGAGTTGGACATGACTGAGCTACTGAACTGAACTGAATATGCTTGCTAAAAAGCCTAATGCAGGTTTGGATGCATTATTGAGCACCGAAGAACTAATGCTTTTGAACTGTGGAAAAGACTTTTGAGAGTCCTTTGCACTGCAAGGAGATCTAACCAGTCCATCTAAAGGAAATCAATCTTGAATGTTCATTGGAAGGACTGATGTTGAAGCGGAAACTCCAATACTTTGGCCACCTGATGCAAAGAATTAACTCATTGGAAAAGATCCTGATGCTGGGAAAGATTGAAGGCAGGAGGAGAAGGGGGTCGCAGAGGATGAGATGGTTGGATGGCATCAACAACTCAATGGACATGAGTTTGGGTAAACTCCAGGAGTTGTCGATGGACAGGAAGGCTTGTTGTGCTGTACTCCATGGGGTTGCAAAGAGTTCGACATGACTGACTGAATTGAACTGAACTGATTATCAGGGTATGCCTGGATCAAAGGGGCTGATCCCTGCAATACTTGAAAGGGGCTGATCCCTGCAATACTGGCTTCTCAACCCACTATATTCGACTGTTGTGTTTTCTTCAGAGTACACAATTTAAGGAGAAAAGTGAAAACTCAAAGCACATTCACGGCAGGGTGTGGAGTGTTCTTATGAGGACTCAACATTCCATTTGAAGAACAGTGAGAGGTTCCAGAGATTTTGAAGAAGAAGAAAATATGAGATCTGGTAGTTACTTAATAATTGGTTCAAATATTTCAAGCCTTACGATGTTAATAAGAAATTAGGTTAATTTTTTGTGGCTCTTAGGGGCAGAATAAGCACCAGTGCTTAAGTTAGAGAAAGTTGATTTGATATTCACAAATCAAATGATACAGACTTTAGAGTTAAGCATTTTTAATTTGGATTTTAATTCTGGCATCAACATTGGCTTTCCCAAAGGAATGAAACTTCTGAGTTTCCTTTTCCTGGTAAATAGGTATAACAAGGCCCATCTCATTTTAAGGATTAGCAATAACATATAAAAATTGCATAGTTCCTGGCATAGTATTCAATAAAAATTATAATTATACATAACATAGATAAAAATAGAGATCTCTAACAATGGAAAAGTTTAAGTGGTTGATGGTATAGAGGAAATATTGGAGAGAGGATTTCTACTTAGTAGACTGGACTTAAGGTCTGTTCCAACTTTTAGGATCCTGGTTTTATTTCCCATCTTGGTGTGAAATCTTCTTTCTCCTGACTACCCTTCTTCCTTATTGGACGAAACAAGCAGATTCAATCTATTTTAACCAAGTTTATTTTATAGTCTTTCCTTGATTCCTGGGAGTAGTGATCTTAAAGAAGTAAAAAAGGAGGGGGCCATAGCTATGACAAACGGGGGGTTTCAAGAAGAAGTGAACGCAATGTCAACAACACACGGAAGGACTTCTCATTCAGTGGTTCCAGAGACAACTGGGCAGAGAAAAGGTTATGAGGGTTGGTTAGGATGATGGAAGATGAAATGGTTGGATGGCATCACCAACTCGATGGACATGAGTTTGAGAAGCTTGAGGAGCTGGTGATGGACAGGGAAGCCTGGCGTGCTGCAGTCCATGGGGTCGCAAGGAGTTGCACACGACTGAGCGACGGAACTGAACTGAGCAAGGTCGTGAGAGGTATTATGTGGAAGAAGCCTCCACTATTTCAAACCACATCAGGCCCTTGGCAGGAGTTACGAGAAAAAAATAGCATCCCAGGCAGGCGTGTGAAGCGGGTCTGGTCTTGCTGCTTTCAGCTAAGGACTTGCAGTATGGAGACTCCAAGGGAGAAGGCAACGGCACCCGACTCCAGTACTCTTGCCTGGAAAATCCCATGGATGGAGGAACCTGGTAGGCTGCAGTCCATGGGGTCGCCAAGAGTCGGACAGGACTGGGCGACTTCACTTTCACTTCTCACTTTCATGTATTGGAGAAGGAAATGGCAACCGACTCCAGTGTTCTTGCCTGG